>JAVJIF010025676.1:0-48923 GCA_038442645.1 Agave tequilana | reverse complement strand
ACAGCTAGCTGCGAGGAGATTTTTTTCCGAGGAGGAGCTGCGGGTCCATGCTCTCATGGAGGCTGAGAAAGCACGTCAGCATGAGTTACATCGCCTCCGAGAATAAATCCGTTCTTTGGCTAATCAGATTATTAGCCTCCCCATTTTTTTTTAAGGAAAGAACACTCAATTCATCAAGAGTGTTTGTATCACTTTTATCATTTTTGGCTCAAATAATAAAAGTCTTTTGAAATTTTGCTCCATCTTCATTGTTCCACTGTAGATGAATCCAATTTCTTAGCTGCACTCTTTGTTGTGATCTTTGACTGACTCTGAATAAACTCAGGCTGAACTGAGTTTTGCCAAACGCGTTCTGATTTTGTGATGGAGACGCAGTCCTGGGAAACGCGACTCTGACCTGCAATTGAGACGCGGTTCAATTTTGCGCAAGGACGCGGCTTTGGTTATGAGGAGCGCGGCTTCCTGAACGCAGCCCTTAACTCTGTCCAAATGCAGACTTCAGGATGTAGTGAGGATGCAGTTTTTATACTCCTCCAATGCTGACGCATAGAACTCAGCTGATTGATGGGGACGCGACACTGTCTTTGTGGAGACACGTCTCTAGGTCCTGCGAATAACATAGGCTTCTTTGTTGTAGAAGCAAGTCTTAGGATGCAGCTTTCCAATTTTATGTGATTTCAAAGTGCGACCACCAGCCAGAATGGGTCCCTCTTTGCTAAGAGAACGTAGCTCTGAACTGCTCTGAGAGACGCGGTCCGCAGTTCTCTTAACTGAAGGAAAGAGGACGCCGAAAGGGACGCAAGTTCCTGGACGCGACTCTCAGGCCTGCGTTGGTGCAACTTCCCAGGCGTTACATGCAGCTTGTCATAAAGATTTCGTTGGATCTTTAAATGTCCAGTCGATGTTGACGATTGGGACTCGCATCATCCGACGTTTTCCGACGCGGCAGTCCACGCGTCAGCCCTTCATTGGGCTTAGGCATTAATGCCTTTAAATGCCAGACCGGCACTAGCGGTTGGACTCGCGTCTTCGATGCTTCCCGAAGCGATAGTCCAAGCGTCAGCCCATTATTGAGCTTTGACATTCGTGCGGGAATTAAGGCTGACGGTTCTGATTAGCGAGCCATTAATCACAGGCTTTGTGGGTTTGCCTATAATAGGGCTCAGCTTCTCCTTTTAGCAGTCCATTACTTAGACTGCTTTTCTTTGAGAGCGAATGCTCTAAGCGATTCTGCCTTTTCTCTTCAAGGGCTTGTATCTGGGACTTGCCTCCATGGATGATGATGACCCAGAGCTATCATACTTCTGTTTAATCTCTCCAAAAGATTATCACTGTCAAGTGATTTCAAGATCAAGAAGCGTCTCCTTGAGCACCTTTTATATCCGCGCCTTGATGCAGAATGTTCAAAAACCTTAATGGGGGTTGCTGCGGGTATGACTTCCTGGTCTGCCATGAATTTTCAGCCCTCACTGGGTTTGCAGTTTTGCTATCTCTTAAAGAGATTCATCTTCTTGACCTTCTTCTGAAGTCTAGTTGATGCACTCACCTTTGGGAGTTGCGCCATTCAGAAAACTCTGACTCAAAATTCTTCTGGACGCGATTATAATGAACTTTTACACCTGGACTGCGAGCTTTACATACAGAGCTCGCGTCTAAGGCTGTCGACCTAGAGAATTTCAACCTAGGTCGAAAGTTTCAGGCCTGAATTTGCAACGCCTGTTACATCGAACACGGAGACGGCAATTTTTTGCGTTTGATTCTTTTCGCGCCTCATACTTAGACGCGGATGCAAAATCAGACTGCATTTGAATTCTGTGTGTATCATAGCTTTGATCATGTCTGTTTCTGCCGCCGCAAAAGTTTGGTTCACTGCGCGGGTCATTCCTGCGTCTTCAGTTTTCTGCATAGCTGCGTCTATCACTTAGTTTTTTTTTTGTGAAATATACTAAGTTTCAGATTTCTAACTTTGCTTTTTGCAGGTAGGCTTAATCATCCTTTTTCATATTCGCTGGGCCGCTGGGAGAATATTTCGGCCAGCGAACTTGGTCGATGGTCGACCACAGGAGAAGAAGTCATGGCTCCCGTCTTCGGGAGACAGGGATCGGACCCTCGCCAAGATCTCTTTGGATTCAATGCACCGGTCATGCTTCTTGGCATGGCATGGTCAGAGTGAGTATGGCGAGGGCTATAGTGGTGGGTATGTTCTTGGATTCTCCCTTCACCTACCCCAGAAGTGACATCGATGAGAACTCCATGCTCATTGGATGACTTTCTGTGGTGGAGATGTTCATCAACGAAGGATCATACCCCCACTTCGGATGGTCAGGTGGAATTAGAAGATTCTGCTGCCTTTCGACCTCAAGAAACACCATTTTCTCGGTCACTAGAGGCTTCTTCGATGTTTACATATGCATCGTGGTGCAACCAGCTTCCGATCGTCGCCGCAGTGCTCAATTCTACTTTGGCCCCTTTCCAAACATCTTGTACTTGGAATTGTAAGCAGCTTCAAGAAGTGAGTGCAACCTTTGAGAGAGAGAGGGACTTCTTTGTCCTCCTTTATCTGTAACACTCAATCTTATTGAATAAGAGAGCGTTTTGTATCACTTTCATATGTCTGGATATAAATAAAAGTGACACTTTTCTTTTTGTTTCCTTCTATTGTCTTGAACTTTTCTCTGTTTTTTTTTTAAGTTAGACGATAGAGTAAGAATCTTTGACTTGTCAAAACTATGATGATAATCTTAACGAGTCAAATTTTGTAGGGAGAAGATCCTATTTTTAGGAACTCAACAATGCTGTCAGAGGTGTGATATTAACTTAACAAGGGATAATTTTTGTGGACCTGCCACTTTATAAAGGAAAGTAACAGGTGGAACTTGTACCCCCAGAGAAGATGAGCTTTTATCAGAGGTTAGGGATTAACTTGATTAAGATCAGCTGGGGAGTTAATGAAAACACTGTTAACGGTGTAATGTTAACCTAACAATGTTTTTTAGGTAGGCTTGTTATTCTGTTGACGAGAATAACAAGTGAGACTAGATTCGCGGGGGATCTAGGAAAGTTTTTACCGTTAGAGGTGTGATATTAACTTAACGGTTTGAATGTAGTCTTGTCAGAAGTGTGATGTTAACTTGACAAGAATGTGAGTCAGAGGTGTGATATTAACTTGACTCAAAAGCATTTCAGTTTTATTTGGGAAAACTGAAAGTATCACTGCCATAGGTGTGATGTTTAACTTAGCAGCGAGGGTAATGCTAGAGGTGTAATTTTGAACTTGGCATTGGTCATCTCGACTTTGACAAGGAAGTCCGAGGGAAAGTCATGGCCTTAAGTGTATTGTTAAACTTAGCAATGACTTGGACGCTAGAGGTGTAGTATTAAACTTAGCATCGTTCATTTCAGCTTCGATATGGAAGTCTGAGGGAAAATGGCTGTCAGAGGTTTAATATTGAACTTGGCAGCAGCTTAATTACTGTTTGGAGTGTGATGTTAACTTAACAGTTATTTTGTCAGAGGTGTGGTATTGAACTTGATAGAAATTGACTCGTGATGGGAGCAATTTGAGGACCTGCCATTCTATTGATGAGAATTGACAATGAAGTTTTGATGTGCCAAAGGTATAGTGTTAACCTGACAAATTTGAAGGTTTGCTACTCCATATAGGGTTGACAAGTAAAGTTTGTACTTGATAGGGAGTATTGAAAATTTTCATTACCAGAGGTATAGTGTTAACATAGCAATGATTGTATTTTGTAGACCTACCATTCTGTGTATGAGAATTGGCAAGGGATTTTGGAGGAGAGAGTGGAACTATATCCACTTAGGATTTTTAGCAAACCCTCAGCTATCAACGGATTTGAGGTGCCTTTACCAACTACCGTTTGAGTGGGCTAGCCATGCTATTCCCCTCAGCATGATGAGTTGTTGAAGACTTATGTTGGTCTTAGAGGCCAACTTTTCCTCTGTCCTTAGCCGTCGGAGGCGTCGGACGTTAATGAGATAGGAAGATTAGAATCCAAGTTTCGTCTTTTGTTTCTTTAATGGTACAATCAATGCCTAATTAGCTTGTCACTGATCTACCATGATGTGACCTAATAAAAGAAGGGAACTTTTCTTGGATTTGGAGCTGTGATCAGAGTGTACTTTTAACTTGATCAGAGGAGGAGTACTATCAAGGATAGTACTTCTTCAGGAACCTGCCATTGATTGGCATCATGAGTGTATCGCAATTTGCAGTTATGAGCGATATGATCCATTTGAGTAGACTGACTCTACTACAAATGGTCCTTCCCATTTGGGCTGAAATTTTCCTTTTGTCTTATGTGTCATCACCATAGGTCTTCTGACGCTAAGACAAGGTCACCTTTCTTGAAAGTTCGCACTTTAACTTTCTTGTTGAAGCTCTGGTAATCCGGGCTTGGTAGAGCTCAATTTGTTGTTGGGCCTGCAGACGTTTATCATCTAAGGCTTCTAATTCTTGGAGTCGCTGTCGATGCTTCTCCTCATTTGTCATCTCTGCTGTCAAGGCGACGCGTAGAGATGGAATTTAGATTTCCAGTGGAAGCACGGCTTCACACCCATATACCAAAGAAAATGGCGTAGCTTTAGTCGGGGTTCGCACAGTTGTGCGATAGGCCCATAAGCATTAACCTAGCTTGTCGTCCCAGTCACGCTGACTTTTCGAAACGAATTTCTTGAGAAGTTTGCCGATGGTCTTGTTGAAAGCTTCTGCGAGACCATTAGCGGCGGGGTAGTATCTGTTGAGGACACACTCTGGATTTTGAACTTAGCGCAGAGCTTTTGGAAAGCCTGACTGACGAACTGGGGTCCATTGTCATGGACGATTCGCCGAGGCACCCCAAAACGGTAAATGACATGATGTTTGATGATTTGATCACGTCAGATGACTTCACCTCTTCAAAGGAATGGCCTCAGCCCATTTGGAGAAATAATCAGTTATGGCCAAAATAAATCGATATCCTTTTGATGATGGTGGGCTGATAGGGCCAACTACATCCATTCCCCACATTTCAAATGGCCAGGTAGAGGTCGTAGAGTGAAGTACCCTGGGGCTTGATGGATGAAATCGCCATGCACTTGGCAGGCGTGACATCTTTTGGCATAAGTGATGGCGTCAGCAATCATCTTGGGCCAGTAATATCCCAACCTTTGGAGTCGATATGCAAGTTTTAGGCCAGGTGATGGCTCCACACATACCGTCATGGGCTTCTTTCAATATCTCCTGTGCCTCTTTTGTGAAAGGCAGCGGAGCAAGATCCCGCCATGCGATTGACGATACAATGTTTGCGTAATCGCATTATAGTAGAATTTGTGGGCTTTCCTTCGAATGGCAGCCGCTTCTTGGTGTCTTCAGGCAGGATGCCGTATATGAAATAATCAATGTAAGGGAATCGCCAGTCTCTAGACTCTGGACCGGTTGACGACTTGAGAACTTCTTTGTCTTGACGATCACCCGTTGACTCCTGGTAGTCCTCAAGAACAATTCTCGGACAATACAGGTCGTGGCTGTGGACAAATATTTTCTCCACTGCTCCGGCTGGAAGGGCTAAGGAGGTAGCGAGGGACGCTAGTGCATCTGCATGCGCATTTTGCTTGCGTGGTACATGGTCAATGTAAAAGTTGGTGAACCTCTTGGCCATGTAGACAGTTGCGTTGTAATAGGGTACTAGATCTTCATGTCTGACTTCGTACTCCCCACGAACTTGGCTGACGATGAGCTTAGAGTCACTATATGCCTCGAGATTTTTAACGCCAACCTCATCGGCGAGTTGCATTCCAATCAAGAGGGCATTGTATTCTGCTACATTGTTGGAACAAAGCTCGGTTAACGAGACAGCTCGAGGAATCACATAGTTATGTGGGGAGATGAGTACTACTCCTACTCCTGCCACTATATGTCCTTTTGGGCTTGTTCCCGATGCACCGTCAAAGAAAAGTTGCCACACTTGCCTTTCAAAGGATGTCTGAGTCTGGAGGCTTCAGCGACCTTGTCTGGGTGATCCTCGTAAAGTTTGGCTGCCCTCGGATCTGGATGCTCAGCCAGGAAATCCGCCACAGCTTGTCCCTTCACAGCTTTTTGTGGTAAAAAGTGCATTTCATATTGGGATAGCAATATGGCCCATTTGTCAGTCGGCCGTTTAACGATGAAGGCTTTGTCATAAGTAACCTCAGGGGGTTGACTTTTGATATGACGTTTATTGTCTGGCCTACCAAATAGTGTCGCATTTTCTGAACAGCGAACACCAATGCCAAACGTTCCTTCTCGATCGGGTTGTACCGATGCTCGGCTCCGATCATCGTTCTACTCAAATAGTAGATTGCTTGCTCTCGTCCTTGATCATCATTCTGAGCTTGTAGAGCTCCTAAAGAATGATCCATCGTTCGGGCGTATATTAGGAAAGGGTTTCCGGATACCGGAGCTGCAAGGACTGGCGGTTGTGTGAGGTACTGCTTAATTTCCTCAAATACTTGTTGGCAAGCGTCATCCCAAATGAATGAAACACTCTTCTTCATTAATTTGGTGAAGGGTTGGCATCTTCCGGAGAGATTTGAGATAAACCTGCAGATGTACGCCAATCGTCCTTACAATCCCCGGAGCTCCTTGAGATTTCTCGGAGGTTACATCTCTTGGATAGCGCGAACCTTTTCCGGATCTAAATGAATTCCTGTGGAAGTCACTACAAACCCTAGGAATTTTCCACTGGCCACCCCCAGGAAGGACTTGGTGGGGTTCATCTTCAATTGATGGGCCCGCATGATGTCGAAGACAATCTTTAGACCAGTCATATGATCACCTTTAGCGCGGCTTTTTACTGCAATGTCGTCAACATAGCATTCTACCGTTTTGCGCATATGCTGATGAAAAATGGCATTTATTGCCCTTTGATATGTTGCCCCCTGCATTCTTCAGTCCGAAGGGCATGACAGTGTAGCAGTATACCCCCAGTGGTGTCTTGAAAGAGGTATGTTTTTCGTCATCAGGATACATTTTGATTTGATTATATCCTGAGAATCCATCCATGAAGGATATTCGCTCGAATCCACATGTGTTGTCAATCATGACATCTGTGATTGGCAGTGAGAATTCATCCTTGGGACAAGCTTCGTTTAGATCACGAAAATCAATGCAGATTCGGATCTTTTCGTTCTTTTTAGCAACGGGGACGATGTTGGCCACCCAATCAGGATGTTGTTCTTCCCTAATGAAGCCAGAGTCTATAAGCCTTCTGACTTCTGATTGATTGCCTCCATTATTTCTGGACAGAACCGTCGTTGTTGTTGCTTGACGGGCTTTTTGTCCGTATTAATGTTGAGGCGGTGCATAGCCACTCGAGGATCAGGCCCAGGCATATCCTCGTAATTCCAGGCAAAGACATCTATATATCTTGTACAAGAGATACTAGATGCTTTTTCTCAGAAGGTGACAGGCCGTCACTTATGAAGATGGGCTTAGGATTAGCCTCATTTCCTAGATTGATCTGAACAACCTTATCTTCTGCGGGTGGCTCACGCTGT
The DNA here is from genome assembly GCA_038442645.1 of Agave tequilana. NCBI lineage: Eukaryota > Viridiplantae > Streptophyta > Magnoliopsida > Asparagales > Asparagaceae > Agave > Agave tequilana. Next base: position 41,387 of record JAVJIF010025676.1, on the reverse strand, counting down.
TCGAAGCGGGTATCCCAAAGATTTTATAAGTGTTTGATCCAAGGATCTGTATCAGATTGGATCATTTCTTTATGTAATATCCCTAAGTAGATAATATTGTATCTCTATTTTTTTAATATTTATTTTACTGTATTTAATTATTTTTTTTTTTTTGTAGTGTTATTGTTATTACATATATATATATGTTATTATTACTATTATTGTTTCTCTTTCATTGATTCCTATCCTACCCAATACCCTTTATCCTAACCCATTAGTCAAGCCCATACCCTCAAGCCCTTTATCCATTGAGAACCTATACCTATTTTCAACCCAAAACCCGTTACCCATACCCATTAACAATCCTATATAATCTCTCTTATATTACCTAACCCTAATTAATACTAATCTTCCCATCCCCCAACACCTTGCCGCCCTCCTCCTGGATCAACCATCCAGCCCATGCCACTTCACCCCATGACCGGGCAACCGCACCCCTTCCGTGTGCAACACCCGACCTGCTCCTTGATTGGCTTTCCTCTTCCATCGTGCAACAGTCAATGAGCCTTCTACCATGGCCTTGAATCTTGGCCGGAGCTTCTCCCTCCTTTGGCGGCCGAAACTCTGCAGCCCCATGCCACACCACCATCATCGCGACCCCCATGAACTGTGCGCACGCATCCCAGGCCAAGCACAGCGCCCCTTGGCTATCTTCACAACCGCACCAAGCCATGCCTCCATGCCAAACCAATACAAATCTACTTCTCCATTGCCGAGCCTCCACCATGTGCATGAGTTTATTTCTCCCCCACTCTCATTATTTGCACATGTATGTGTTTGTAAATATGTAGGTGTAGTTGATTAATTATGTGAGGATATAACATGCTTTTGTGAGTTTATTAATTTAATATGTTGGTTGTGTGCGGCAAAAACCTTTCTCTGAGCCATTTTCCGGCTCTCCGCGGGATGCCGTTGATCACCGTCGGCGAGCGCGAACGAACCCCACGCCCTTCACGGCGAGATGCTCTATCCATCGACACCCTCCGCGGCCCGGTACGCCTCCGTCGGAGCTTCCGTCGGTGCGCCGCAAATCGGCTCGAGGTTAGTTTTACATTTTATTGTATGGGGGGGCAATCTTGTAATAATTGAGAACTTTAAATTAATTTGTATGGTTGTGTACGTGAGTGTAGTTGTGATATGCATGTATGTGTATGCATGATGTATATGTGCATGCATGGATGTGAATTAAATTAATGTATAGATATTTATAGTTAATAATAGGTATTTATTAAATTGGATATGTATGCATTAATTAATGTGTATGAGTATATGTGTATACTTGCATGTGTATGTACATGGGTGTACACGTATGTGTCCGTGTGCTTGTGTGGGTGTTTAGAGTGTATTTATATATATTTATGTGTTGGTCACGTGCTACAGCATTTCGGATTTGTTTGGTGAGATCCGGACAAGTTACAGGAGACCGGACCCGATTCAGGCTCGTGTCGTTGTGGACCTGATACAATAGGGATTCGAAGACTGATACATGGAATGGTTCGTAGACTAGTACCGGTTCGTGCAGTGAAGACCAGACGGAGATTCGGTCCGAAACTGCGTCATTTCATGTGAGTGTTCGTTATTGTGTATTTACCGTTATTGGTATGCTTTACATGTTAATCTTATCATTTCATGTGACTTTCTGTTACATTTTACCATTTTGATTATTTGTACAACTTCATGAGACATGTATGAATGTTCACTTTAATTACCTAGTTGATATAAGCTTGTTTCAGCGTCATTTCATGTGTTGGTAGTTAGTGTTGTTGGCTTAGGCCTAGTCTTGATATACCTTTAGACTGTAACTTGACTCGATCTATTGATTGGATAGATTAGGTACATAGTTGAGTATCAGATATATGAGGATCTCGTATTTGGACATTGAGATATTAGAGTTATATCATATCATGAATAGTTGATTACTGTTTCGGACTGGGACTAATTGTAAAGGAACTTAGACTGTATACTAGATTGATCTTATGTTGGATTGGTTCGTGATTGTGGTTTACAATCTATATTTCATCTAAACAATTATTGGACTTAATATTCCTTGGTGATAATTCAGTTAAGAATTTATTCGAGTATTTGAGGACAGATGATATATCTCATGTAGAGTACATTCCAGACTTGTTATTCTTTTATTGATAATAACTTAGGTGATGATTCATTCGGATATTGATGATAGACTTGTTATGATGTTACCTTACTAAGAGATTGGATTACTTGATGTTTGGATCAGTATAAGGACTTAGTTGGAGTATGGATTAATCTGGGATTTATGTTATTTACATTTGCTATTGATCAGTATTTAGATTGACCTTGAGTTAGAGCTTATCCAGAATTTAGATTCTTTATATTGGGGTCTGATCTGTATTAAGATGAGATTGATGTAGTTGGTTTATAGTTGTGACCATTTGGGTTTTGTTTAGATGATATGTTGTTGATGTTGAGTATTAAGAGTAGATATTCTAGACCACAGATCTTTGAGGATGTTTCATCTGTAGTTATGATTATGGAGTATGTTGACTTGTTGATATTGAGGACATACCGTGTGCTTCATGTATAGTGACTGATCAATTCAGTTAGGGAGATAGAATTGTTATGAGAGTGATCTCATTGATATTGGTGATTATAATATATGTTCAGAGTTTTATGATAGCTGTTGATCGATCTGATTATTGATGACTTAGACGATGGATATATCAACGACTTTGAGGATATGTGTTGATTCCATAATTTGCCTAGATTATTCTATTCTTGACAGTCGGTTATTACTCACCTTGTATATATTGATTTACCTGTGGAACCTGACTGACTACTTGGCATCTACCTACAACTATCATGTTCATGTTACTGAAATTCGCTGGAAAAATATTATTACACGGTAACAACACCCGCATGTTATACTTGTTATATATTCCTGTTATACCGGTATCCTGTTCCTTCATATTATATATTCCTGTTATACCGGTATCCTGATTTCATGTTGATATTGTTACCGTGACTACCACTGAGTTATCCCAGCGATTCAAGTAACATGCATATTAAATAATCTTGATAAACTAAAACATGATAATAGACAACTTACACTGGGATTAGGGAGATTGATGGAGGAGACAGCGTCTGTATTTTGGGTGGACCTAGGATTTAGGTTGCGCAGCCGAAAGAGGGTTCCACTGCAGGGTTCCCGTGGGGTGACTGGCACCCCGTCCAGTTTCCTGTTCTTGTTTACATGTTCCTGACTACCTTGCGGTAGGTCCTGGTTCAGCGCCAGGAGTCTGGGCCGTGGTCCCGGGTATGCACGGACCCACCTAAAGCATGGACAATGTCTCCAACCGATCAGTTTCAATAATCTAGGGCATCGATTGGCATGTGTGGTAGGCGTAGTATGGGATGCGTCTATTACGTGTGACAATTGGTGTTCGCTGACATAATTAATAATAAACTGTTGATGCTTTGTGACTGACTGTAATCACCTGGTTGTATATTTATATATCACTATGTTAGACACATGATTGTAACCAAGACCAGATTTATGACCAGACCTGGATACCAGCTTAGTGACATGTGATAGGTATATATTTTGACATCAGATGCTTGTTTTCTATTGTGACAGTTGTCTTCTGTCTTTATTCATGTTGATTATCAGTTATATTACAGTGCAGTCATTTATCTTGTTATTCAGTCTGTTATATTTGCAGTTGTTCTTTCTATTATTTATGTACATTATTCTTCTGCACGAGCTTTTCCCTTTTATACACACACTCACCATGGTCGCTTTCTGACGACCCTGGATTTGCACGTCCAGATATTGGACGGTTTGTTTCTGTTGTGCAGATGTTCGTTGCGTTCATATATAATGCGAGGAGCTTGAGTCCCTCTCTGTTTCTGGTATCCTCATTTCTGTTATATTCCTGTTACTTTCATGATTTTCCCTTTACCGCATTCAGCTGCCACTTTCTTGTTATTATTCAACTGCTATCATTGTGATTGTCATGGATATGTATTATTGCAATGATTGATGATTATTATAGTTCTGATTTATAGCTTGTTCAGGCTAATTTAGGCTTAGCGTGTATACGTGGGGTATTTCTTTGCGTATATACGTCGCCGACCTTCGTCGCGACTCCGTTTCCGCGTATTTTGGAAGCGGGGCGTGACAGGGTTTTTTTTGGTATCAGAGCCAGGTTTGACATAAAAGAGAACCTAGTTCTTACTGGTTACCTGAGACAAGTTACATTTACACTGCAATATACATATACTATTCATACGATGATATTGACTCTATTTTGAATTGATCGTTCTCTCTTTTGGGATCCATCTCTTGAATCTTTGATATCCCTAATTCCTACTATTGTTTTTGAGTAATATGGGTTCCATCTTGATTCCTATTCTCTTTCCGATTCTATTTCCCCTGATTTCTCTGATTTTGCCTCCTGAGTTTGATCACTCCATTTGGAAGCCGTTAGCAGAGATCAGAGCGCACAGCGGAAGCGAGTGGACCCTTGACGTATTCAGAAGCGGCGTGTCAGTTTGTTTGTTTTCTCCCTTGATTCAGTTTTTTTATCATTCCCCGCTTTATTGAAATTTCGAGGACGAAATTTTTATAAGGTGGGTAGAATGTAATATCCCTAAGTAGATAATATTGTATCTCTATTTTTTTAATATTTATTTTACTGCATTTAATTATTTTTTTTTGTAGTGTTATTGTTATTACATATATATATGTTATTATTATTATTGTTTCTCTTTCATTGATTCCTATCCTACCCAATACCCTTTATCCTAACCCATTAGTCAAGCCCATACCCTCAAGCCCTTTATCCATTGAGAACCTATACCTATTTTCAACCCAAAACCCGTTACCCATACCCATTAACAATCCTATATAATCTCTCTTATATTACCTAACCCTAATTAATACTAATCTTCCCAATCCCCCAACACCTTGCCGCCCTCCTCCTGGATCAACCATCCAGCCCATGCCACTTCACCCCATGGCCGGGCAACCGCACCCCTTCCGTGTGCAACACCCCGACCTGCTCCTTGATTGGCTTTCCTCTTCCATCGTGCAACAGTCAATGAGCCTTCTACCATGGCCTTGAATCTTGGCCGGAGCTTCTCCCTCCTTTGGTGGCCAAAACTCTGCAGCCCCATGCCACACCACCATCATCGCGACCCCCATGAACTGTGCGCACGCATCCCCAGGCCAAGCACAGTGCCCTTGGCTATCTTCACAACCGCACCAAGCCATGCCTCCATGCCAAACCAATACAATCTACTTCTCCATTGCCGAGCCTCCACCATGTGCGTGAGTTTATTTCTCCCCCACTCTCATTATTTGCACATGTATGTGTTTGTAAATATGTAGGTGTAGTTGATTAATTATGTGAGGATATAATATGCTTTTGTGAGTTATTAATTTAATATGTTTGGTTGTGTGCGGCAAAAACCTTTCTCCGAGCCATTTTTCGGCTCTTCGCGGGATGCCGTTGATCACCGTCGGCGAGCGCGAACGAACCCCACGCCCTCCACGGCGAGATGCTCTATCCATCGACACCCTCCGCGGCCCCGTACGCCTCCGTCGGAGCCTCCGTCGGTGCGCCGCAAATCGGCTCGAGGTTACATTTTATTGTATGGGGGGGCCAATCTTGTAATAATTGAGAACTTTAAATTAATGTGTATGGTTGTGTGCGTGAGTGTAGTTGTGATATGCATGTATGTGTATGCATGATGTATATGTGCATGCATGGATGTGAATTAAATTAATGTATAGATATTTATAGTTAATAATAGGTATTTATTAAATTGGATATGTATGCATTAAATTAATGTGTATGAGTATATGTGTATACTTGCATGTGTATGTACTGGGTGTACACGTATGTGTCCGTGTGCTTGTGTGGGTGTTTAGAGTGTATTTATATATATTTATGTGTTGGTCACGTGCTACAGCATTTCGGATTTGTTTGGTGAGATCCGGACAAGTTACAGGAGACCCGGACCCGATTCAGGCTCGTGTCGTTGTGGACCCGATACAATAGGATTCGAAGACTGATACATGGGATGGTTCGTAGACCAGTGCCGGTTCGTGCAGTGAAGACCAGACGGAGATTCGGTTCTGAAACTGCGTCATTTCATGTGAGTGTTCGTTATTGTGTATTTACCGTTATTGGTATGCTTTACATGTTGATCTTATCATTTCATGTGACTTTCTATTACATTTTACCAGTTTGATTATTTGTACAACTTCATGAGACATGTATGAATGTTCACTTTAATTACCTAGTTGATATAAGCTTGTTTCAGCGTCATTTCATGTGTTGGTAGTTAGTGTTGTTTGCTTAGGCCTAGTCTTGATATACTTTTATACTGTAACTTGACTCAATCTATTGATTGGATAGATTAGGTACATAGTTGAGTATCAGATATATGAGGATCTCGTATTTGGACATTGAAATATTAGAGTTATATCATATCATGAATAGTTGATTACTGTTTCGGACTGGGACTAATTGTAAAGGAACTTGGACTGTATACTAGATTGATCTTATGTTGGATTTGTTCGTGATTGTGGTTTACAATCTATATTTCATCTAAACAATTATTGGACTTAATATTCCTTGGTGATAATTCAGTTAAGAATTTATTCGATTATTTGAGGACAGATGATATATCTCATGTAGAGTACTTTCCAGACTTGTTATTCTTTTATTGATAATAACTTAGGTGATGATTCATTCGGATATTGATGATAGACTTGTTATGATGTTACCTTACTAAGAGATTGGATTACTTGATGTTTGGATCAGTATAAGGACTTAGTTGGAGTATGGATTGATCTGGGATTTATGTTATTTACATTGGCTATTGATCAGTATTTAGATTGACCTTGAGTTAGAGGTTATCCAGAATTTAGATTCTTTATATTGGGGTCTGATCTGTATTAAGATGAGATTGATGTAGTTGGTTTATAGTTGTGACCATTTGGGTTTTGTTTAGATGATATGTTGTTGATGTTGAGTATTAAGAGTAGATATTCTAGACCACAGATCTTTGAGGATGTTTCATCTGTAGTTATGATTATGGAGTATGTTGACTTGTTGATATTGAGGACATACCGTGTGCTTCATGTATAGTGACTGATCAATTCAGTTAGGGAGATAGAATTGTTATGAGAGTGATCTACATTATATTAGTGATTATAATATATGTTCAGAGTTTTATGATAGCTGTTGATCGATCTGATTATTGATGACTTAGAGGATGGATATATCAACGACTTTGAGGATATGTGTTGATTCCATAATTTGCCTAGATTATTCTATTCTTGACAGTAGGTTATTACTTACCTTGTATATATTGATTTACCTGTGGAACCTGACTGACTACTTGGCATCTACCTACAACTATCATGTTCATGTTACTGAAATTCGCTAGGAAAATATTATTACACCGTAACAACACCCGCATGTTATACTTGTTATATATTCCTGTTATACCGGTATCCTGTTCCTTGATATTATATATTCCTGTTATGCCGGTATCCTGATTTCATGTTGATATTGTTACCGTGACTACCACTGAGTTATCCCAGCGATTCAAGTAACATGCATATTAAATAATCTTGATAAACTAAAACATGATAATAGACAACTTACACTGGGATTGGGGAGATTGATGGAGGAGACAGCGTCTGTATTTTGGGTGGACCTAGGATTTAGGTTGCGCAGCCGAAAGAGGGTTCCACTGCAGGGTTCCTGTGGGGTGACTGGCACCCCGTCCTGTTTCCTGTTCTTGTTCACATGTTCCTGACTACCTTGCGGTAGGTCCTGGTTCAGCGCCAGGAGTCTGGGCCGTGGTCCCGGGTATGCACGGGACCCACCTAAAGCATGGACAATGTCTCCAACCGATCAGTTTCAATAATCTAGGGCATCGATTGGCATGTGTGGTAGGCGTAGTATGGGATGCGTTTATTACGTGTGACAATTAGTGTTCGCTGACATAATTAATAATAAACTGTTGATGCTTTGTGACTGACTGTAATCACCTGGTTGTATATTTATATATCACTATGTTAGACACATGATTGTAACCAGGACCAGATTTATGACCAGACCTGGATACCAGCTTAGTGACATGTGATAGGTATATATTTTGACATCAGATGCTTGTTTTCTATTGTGACAGTTGTCTTCTGTCTTTATTCATGTTGATTATCAGTTATATTATAGTGCAGTCATTTATCTTGTTATTCAGTTTGTTATATTTGCAGTTGTTCTTTCTATTATTTATGCACATTGTTCTTCTGCACGAGCTTTTCCCTTTTACACACACACTCACCATGGTCGCTTTCTGACGACCCTGGGTTTGCACGTCCAGATATTGGACAGTTTGTTTCTGTTGTGCAGATGTTCGTTGCGCTCATATATAATGCGAGGAGCTTGAGTCCCTCTCTGTTTCTGGTATCCTCATTTCTGTTATATTCCTGTTACTTTCATGATTTTCCCTTTACCGCATTCAGCTTCCACTTTCTTGTTATTATTCAACTGCTATCATTGTGATTGTCATGGATATGTATTATTGCAGTGATTGATGATTATTATAGTTCTGATTTATAGCTTGTTCAGGCTAATTTAGGCTTAGCGTGTATACGTGGGGTATTTCCTCGCGTATATACGTCGCCGACCTTCGTCGCGACTCCGTTTCCGCGTATTTTGGGAAGCGGGGCGTGACACTTCATCTCCATCTTCCAGGTTGCTTGTTGAAATCATATTCACTGAAAGTTCTCCGAAGATGTTGTCGACACTAACATCTGACTCCCACGATGACGTACCCGATGAGTAATCATGGCATAATGACTCTTCAGACTCAGAAGCTGATGGGATCGGAGTTGACACATAGCCCAACCCCCTGTGAGTCCGATGATAATAATCAGGGGTTTCCCCTTTCGATACAAAAGATCGAAGTAGCGTTCTCCTTCCTTTGCCGAAGTTCAACCCTGGTCTACTTGTTAGATCATACCCCATGCTTTTCATCATTCAGAGTGCCTTTGGCTCATAATGACCGAACTGAGGGGATTCTTGCTCGCCTTCTGACTCTTCACGGGTCATCGATTCGGATTCAATTCGTCCGAAAAGAATTGGTCTTTGGCCTTTCCGTCTCGCTGGAACCATGAATGTGGATTCTTGCGCATTACCAGCATCTCGGTATGTTTCGAAGGACGTTTCATTGGTACATGCAATGATGTCAAAGCATCCATTGCCGACCAGAGACCATCATCCACCTCGGTATTAGTGTCTGACGGCACTGAATCAAAAGCAAATATAGAGAAATACGCCAAATCTAATTCTTCATTAATATACCATCTGCCTACATCATCGGTGGTATTATCAACATCGAGCTTATTAATGCCCGTTACAAGTGGATCTAGTTCCCACATGCACTCTTCTTTTTCCGGCTCGGTGTCGGCTTCATTACCAGAGTCGGGCTCCTCTGGTTGCGGGATTTCATCTGTTTCCATAGAGTCCTGATACATGAGAGAATCTGTGAAATAATCTCAACTCCCTTGAACGGATGCCTTTCGGCAATCAACGTTCGCACCTTTCCACTCCCGTCGATGTATTTCATGACTTGGTAGAGAGTAGAGGGAACGATAAAATTACGATGAATCCATGGTCGTCCCAACAGCAAATTGTAGGAGGTGTCAGCATCTATCACGTAGCATGTCACCTCCGACCTTTGGTCCCCAATCTGGCATTTGAGCTTGACCTTCCCCATTGGACGGGTACTATTGGCATTGAACCCATAAATAGTAGTCTGGGTGGCGCTCAAACGGTCAGTAGGAATCCCTAGATGTTGCATGACCCGGCGAGGCATAATGCTTAATGCGGACCCGGGATCTACCTGAATGCGGTTCACCTCAGCTGATCCAATATACCCTGCAAAGTATAGGGGTCGATCATGTTTCCCTTTGACTTGCATATCATTTGCTGTGAAAGTGATGCAGGGAACATTTTGGGAGGTATGGAGGCAATCCTCTACATCTTCCTCCTTTGGTCCGATTGGCACCTGAGTCATGAAAACCTCAACATTAGTGAGGGCCTCTTGTAGAGCTTCTCTGGTTGACTTCGATAGCCTGATGAGCTCATAAAGAGTAATTCGGGCCGGGATATTGGCCAGTTGAGTCAGGACATCGAAGCGGTAAGGCGCTGCGGATCCTTCCGCGATGTCTTTTGAGAGGACTCTGGAGAACCGAGCTCTTTCTGTCTTTCCACGAGTTGTTTTATGGAAGGCTTGGCTGACTCTACAGCGGGTTTTGGAGGAGTTATCGCCATTTCGTCATACTTTTTCAAATATGACTGACCCGAACGGGTTTCCGCCACAAGTTGATTGGGTTCTGTGGCCAGAGCTAACGTTTCCTCTTCTGAATCAGTCAGTGAGGGAACATCAGTCTCCGCTTCCCGAAAAGAGGCACATACCACATTACAGGATGAAGCTTTAGCTTTGCCTTTGGACTTCCTGCTGGTTACAGTAGTCCATTATTGGCCATCCACAAGGTCGGGATGAACCCACATGACTTCTCCCTGAGGTGTGGAAACGGGTACCAGGCCCTTCTCTTGCTGTTGGTGAGGGTCTGTGTTGACCATTCTCAGCTCTCCTCTTGGGACATGGACTACTCCAGAGGGTGTTGGAGGTTGTTTTCCAAACTGGAGGAATGACGTCATATTGGCCGCCACCTTCTTCTGCTCTGGACGGAGTTTTAATACCTCCGCGTCAATCAGAGCCTGAAGGATGTCCTTGAAGACATAACAGCTCTTGGTGGGGTGTCCCAACATCCTGTGATACATGCAGTAGTTGGGATTATCGGTTTTACCGACTTCTTCAGGGCGCCTAGCTTCAGGAAGCTTCAGTCTGTTGCTCTTGTTGAGTAATTTGAAGAGCGAGTCGACATGTTCATCCTTGAAGGAATACTGCTTGCTGGCGCGTGGTTGACTTGAAGAGCCACTTCCCTTGACCGGTTGAGGTTTGACAGGGGATTTGGTCTCTGCTGCCAAGTTATCCTTCCGTTTGGCTAGGAGGGATGTGTCTGGCGCACGCCTCGTTGACCTTTCAGGTCTGGGTTTGTTTTCTTCTGCCCTGACCCGAGCGACGATTTCTTCACCCTGTTCACCTTGTTGGATCAACTGCTTCCAGATGCGGCTTTCGGCAATTCCTATTTGGGCAAGGAGCGAAGTTTGGAGATTGTGGCGGCATGTTTCCATCAGGGTGACTTGGGTCATACCGCTTGGACATCGGAGTGCTACATTCCGAAATCTTTCTACGAAAGACTTAACGGACTCTCCCTTTCGCTGCTTGGTGGCTAAAAGGGTAGGCATGTTGACCTCCGAGTCATCTTCAAAGAAGCGCGTTAAGAAGAGCTTCTCCAAGTGGCCCAATTCTTGATGGAACCCTCTGGGAGCTTCATGAACCATTCAAAGGCAAGCCCTTTTAGGGTGCCGATGAATAAGCGTGCCAGAATGGCATCATTATCTACCACATTCCCTGTTTGGGATTTAAAGTAGTAGATATGTTGGTTCGGTGAACCTTTCCCATCAAATGCTTGGAGAGTTGGAGCTTTGAACTTGGGCGGGTATGGAACCAGGTCCCACTCGGCCGGATATGGCCGGACCACTCTTGCTTCTTGGAGGCCTTTCTAGTTGGTAAGGGCCTCAAGACGTTGCTCCAACTGATTCATTCTTTTAGAATGAACCTTTCCCTGGTCTCGGTCGTCCTTTTCCTGCGACGAGAATTTAGACGAACTAGAAGTAAGTTGCTCTTCCTCCTCTACGTGTACAGAAGATGAACTTTCCCCCTCTTTTTGTTTGCCTTTAGACTTCTTAGAGGAGGCTTTGTTAGTTGACTTCCTCTTGTCTTCAAGTAACTGTGCGAGCATCTGCTTGAGGGAGTCGATAGATTCTTGCTGAGCACGAATCATCTCGAATTGTTCCTTCTGGACCTGGGCTTGCTGCTCCAAGCGCCTGGCGGTCTCCTCAGGAGTACTAGTCATATATATAAAGGCCTCTTTCTCTATAGAAGAGTTTGAAGCCTGTGACTCTGCAATAGCGGAATGCGAGTTATTCACCTCAATGCCCCGGCTAGAGCATTGTAGTCAATCGGGGGGATTGCCCCGATCCGGGTGCGAGTGTGACGGTACACTCCTTCCGGTTCTGTGTCAAATTCATCATCAGAGCTGATCGCCGGTTGCTTTCCCCTGATCCTGCTTGCCATGTTTGCAGTGAGCTCGGGATACTCAGTATCAGAGAAGACCCTCCTTCTATGGGAACGACTTCTTTTAGCTGATCGGGGAATCAGGGTCAGCTGTCTGACTAGAGACTGTTGGTTTGCACCTGAACTGCAACGGCACTCAGAAAGCATCGTGATAAGCCGTCGGCAGCAACATGATGAAGTGATTTGATTAGCACTTCTTTTCTTTGTCAAATAATCTCTCAGATCTGTGGGAGGAGGATTAAAGAGATTAGCCTCGAATGTCGAGGGCGGGAGGCATCCTTGCTGCGTACAGCCAGGACGCGGGATTCAGAGACGCGGTTCTCGCGTCGTGGCTTCAGGATGCGCGTCTGACTTCTCTGCTGAGAAGAGACGCGACTATCGCGCTGCTGGTTGTTACATCGGGGCAGAGACGCTTGAGAGATGCAGGCCAGCTGGGCCCCATGCCTAGAGGAGCGTGCCTCTTGTACTCGACGAGGCGCGCAAGCTTCGCCTTGGCGTCTGGGGCTTGGGGCTTCAGAGGGGCCAACTTGGTGAACCTCACATTTGGGTTGCCAAACGCGGATTTCGCGTGCCGGATGTGGCGTAGCAGAGACGCCGGTTTGAACCTTGCGTCCTGCCTCAGTTGGATGATCAGTTGTTCCAACTTTCAGTTGACGCGCACGCCTCCTCTATCGGCGTTCAGCATTCCGGTTGTGTCGTGGGGGTTGAGAGAAACCAACGATGACCTGGTGCTGAGGATGAGGGTGGATTGGCTGGACGCCAGAGAATTTGACCACGCGGGTCTCCTGAGAGACGTTGGCGCGTGTGTCACGCCTGGCGTGATTGGCCACAACATCCCTCACAGCAGCTGCCTCTGAGAGAGGCTCAGAGCGGACTCCGGGGCAAGTCCCCGTAGAGACCCTGCGGTAGGCGCGGGCCTTTAGGCTCTTGGAGCCGGATGAGAGGAACTCTTCATATTTTGCCTGGTCGAATTCGACGACGAGCGATTCGACCGTTTTTTCCTTGTAGAGGACGTCACCTTGCGCCATAACCTATTCGTCAGTAACGAAAGAAATCCCCAACGGAGTCGCCATCTCTTGTTTGGTACGGAGAATGGTTCGCGTAAAATTTTCTTGAATCAGTTGAAAGATTATAACGGACTAATGCTCTGACTACAAGGGAGGGAAGATGTTGAGTCTTGAATCTCCCTTTGTTTAGTGCTGGGTTCTTCAAGTGGCGGTGAAAAGTGAATCTTGTTTTCTGTTGATCGGGTGAACGTCGGGAACTTCTGGGGATCTTCTCTTCGGTTGGCGGACGGAGTAACACAGCTCTGTCGACCAAAATCTCAAAGAGATTGTAGGCAAGGATTAACTTGTACGCAGCAAGTTAGTTGAAGAGTTGGACTCTCTCTCTCTCTGTAGAAACTCTCGAGTCAAGTTCTTCTCTGATCTCTCTAAAAAAATCCCACCCCTTCTTCATAGCAACAGGGCTATTTATAGAGGTTTCAGGAGCGAACGTGCCTCCTAAAAACACTCCATAATGGGGGTTAACTTTCCCCGTTATGCGGGCCGTGATTGACCCTATAACCAGGACGGTTACAACTGAGACGCGGGTGTCGACCCACGCGCCTTGGTGTTGCAGTGCTGGCTGAGACGCGGGTGTCGACCCTCACGCCTTGGTGCTGCAGTGCGCAAAGACGCGGGTTTCGACCCTCGCGCCTTGGTGCTGCAGTGCTGGCTGAGACGCGGGTGTCGACCCACGCGCCTTGGTGCTGCAGTGCTGGCTGAGACGCGGGTGTCGACCCTCGCACCTTGGTGCTGCAGTGCGCTGAGACGCGGGTTTCGACCCTCGCGCCTTGGTGCTTCAGTGCTGGCTGAGACGCGGGTTTCGACCCTCGCGCCTTCGTGCTGCAGTGCTGGCTGAGACGCGAGTTTCGACCCTCGCTCTTTGGTGCTGTAGTGCTGGCTGATACGCGGGTGTCGACCCTCGCGCCTTGGTGCTGCAGTGCTGGCTGAGACGCGGGTTTCGACCCTCGCGCCTTGGTGCTGCAGTGCGCTGCAGTGACGGCTATGATTAGCCCTGCATCTGGAGTTTTGGGACTCTGCTTTTGAAGACTTGTCTTCAATGATTTTTTAGACAGCCTACACACTACCATTATTAAAGAGATTGGATCAAGAAGTGCTCTACCGGTACCGGCACTCATCACGGACATCATGGAGGAACTTACTCATCAAATAGTAGGGCAATTCTTTGTGACGATGAGGTATTGCATTGAATTGATACTCTCTGGGTGGAGCCCTTTTGAATTTGTGCGATCACTCCTCTAGAGTCAAGTTGAAAATGTCAGACAAACTGGAGTTCTAGTCAAGCTGCAGTGTACCAGGCACTAGTTGAGCAAATGGGTGCATATTCGAAGGATCCCAGGAACCTAGAGAGAGTCGATCCAGTTGCTGATGCTTAGCGGGTGTCAGAGACCTTCGTATCAGGAAAGAGCTGGATTGAAGAGAGATTGAATCACGAATAACTGACTGCACCCATTATATTGACACTTTCAGGGTCAGCTATCAGGGCTTAACCGATGACCCCCATTAATCTGAAATTGTTTTCAAAGATATGGAGGATGTTATTATGAGTGCTCAGATGGCGATTGCTAAAACACAAGTCTTGATTCAAGATCACAAGCTAAAACTCGCCAATGAGAAAAAGAGGATGAAGGAACTTGAGACCACCAGGCATCGAGTACATAAAGTTCTCAATGATCAGTCTTCTAAACTGGAGACTCTTCAGGACCCAACTAGCTACGAAAGAGCTTTTATCTGACGTGGAGTTGAGGGCTCGAACCATGGCTGAGGTTAAGATGGCGCTCCAGAGAGATATTCAGCGCCTCAGGGAACAAATACAATCTCCTGCCGAACAAGAGTGACTTTCTCTTTCTCTTTTTTCTTTTTTACACTCCATCTTATTGGACAAGAGAGTGTTTTGTATCACTTTTAAATTTTAATATAAATAAAAAGTGATGATTTTGCCTTCTTCTTAGTCTTGACTTTGTGTTTTGAAAATTAGACAAATGAAAGTGATTGCCTTTGATTTGCTAGAGGTGATGATTAACATAACAACTCAAAGTTTGAAGACTCCATTTAGTGAATTTGAAAAGGTTATTGTCAGAGGTGTGATGTTAACTTGACTGGTTGGGATTTACAATTAAAAGTAAATTGATTTGTCAGAGGTGTGATATTACTTGACAAAGAAATGAATGCTAGAGGCGTGATATTAAATTAGCATCAAAGAGATCTCATTTTTATTGAGAAAACTAAGAAGACTGTTATCAAAGGTTTAATATTAACTTAACAGCGAGGTGAATGCTAGAGGTGTGATATTAACTTAGCATTCAACATCTCGGCTTTCCTAGGTGTAGTATTAATTTAACAATGAAATTGATGCTAAAGGTGTGATATTAACTTAGCATCGAATGTCTCATTTTTAGTGAAAAATTGAGAGAACCACTGTCATAGGTGTAGTGTTACTTGACAGGGATTTATATTGCGATATGAGTAATTTGGTCAGAGGTGTAGTGTTAACTTGACTGAGAGATTTTGCGATTTGAGCAATTTTGTGGACTCGCCATTTTATTGAAGAGAATTGACAACTTGAAATTTTGGTCAGAGGTGTAGTATTAACTTGACCGAGAAATTTTGCGATTTGAGCAATTTTGTGGACTCGTCATTCTATTGAAGAGATTTGACAAGTTAAAATTTTATCTGCTGGGAATATTGAAAGAAGTCATTGTTAGAGGTATAGTGTTAACTTAACAGTGGGGTATGCTAGAGGTATAATATTAACTTGACATGTTGGATTTGTAATTATTTTGCTGAGAAAATAATTACAACTTCATTTGAGTTCTCATCATTCCATGGACAGGAATTAGTAAGGGATTTTGGAGGGAAGCGGGATCAGGTCCCTCAGGATTTTTAGCAAACCCTCAACTATCAACAGATTTGGTATGCCTTTACCGACTACCACTTGAGTTAGGCTAGTCATGACTATTCTCCTCAACATGATGAGTTGTCAAGAATTTTTCGTTGGGCTTAAACGCTAACAGTTTCCTCTACCCTTTAGCCGTCGGAGGAGTCAGATATTCATAAATAAACTAGAGAAGAGTGACAAAGCTAAAACTGAAGTTTCACACTTTGTCTCTTTGATATTAACAACATACATGGTGATGTCAACAATGTTCGGTTGGCTCGGAGTCGATCGAGCGTGATGTGATCCGTTGAAGGAAGAAGCTCTTTTTTGGCGCTCTTCCAAACATCTTGGATGCTGAAGTTTTGATCAGAGGTGTAATATTAACTTGATCATGAGAAGAGTGACAAGGCTAAAATTGAAGTTTCACACTTTGTCTCTTCGATGTTAACATTATACATGGTGATGTCAATAATGTTCGGTCGGCTCGACGTCGATCGACTGTGATGTGATCTGTTGAAGGAAGAAGCTCTTCTTTGGCACTCTTCCAAACATCTTAGATCCTGAAGTTTTGATAATAGGTGTAGTGTTAACTTGATCATAGGAAGAGTACTCCTAAGATAGTATCTCTTTAAGAATCTATCGTTGATAGGCATCATGAGCGTATCGCCATCTAGAGTTATAAAGTGGTATGCTCTGTTTGAGTAGACTGATTCTACTACAAATGATCTTTCCCATTTGGGTTTCTTTTTGTCTTATGTGTCATGACCATGGGTCTTCTGACTATTAAGACAACGTCGCCTTTTTTGAAAATCCATTCTTTGACTTTCTTATTGAAGAATCTGGAAATCCGAGCTTGATAGAGCTCGATTTGTTGTTGGCTTACAGATGTTTGTCGTCCAAAGCTTCCAACTTTTGGAGACGCAGTCAGTGCTTCTCCTCATCTACCATCCTAGTTGTCAATGCAACTTGTAAAGATGGGATCTGGATCTCCAGTGGGAGTACAGGTCCGTACACTAAGAAAAATGACGTGGCGTTTGTCAGGGTTCCCACCGTTGTGTGGTAAGCCCATAAGCAATCGCCTAACTTGTCATCCCAGTCATGTTGGCTTTTCGAGATGAATTTCTTGAGCAGCTTTTCAATAGTCTTGTTGAAGGCTTCTGTGAGGCCATTAGCAGCTGGATAATATGTCATTGATGACACACTTTGTATTCTTAATTTATTTCAGAACCTCTGGAATGCTTGGCTGATAAAGTGGGCCTGTTATGCAGATGATTCGTCAGGGTACACCAAAATGGTAGAGCATGCGATGCTTAATGAACTTGATCACGTTTGTTGTCTTTACTTCTTTCAGGGGAACAACTTCCTCCCATTTAGAGAAGTAGTCAGTTATTGCTAAGATGAAGCAATGTCCTTTAGATGTTAGAGGACTGATTGGTCCAATAACATCCATTACCCACATATCAAATAGCCATGTGGAGGATGTTAGATGAAGATGTCCTGGTACTTCATGGACAAACTCACCGTGGATTTGACACGCATGACATCGCTTAGCATAGGCGATGGCATCAGGGATCTTCTTCGGCCAATAATAGCCAAGTCCACTGAACCAATCTCTGAATTTGGGTCTGAGTTAGTCAGCTCCATACATACCAACATGAGCTTCTTTGAGTGCTGCATGTGCCTCTTTGTGTGAAAGGCATCAGAGCAGGATTCCATCATGCGATCGGTGATACAATGTTTGCATGATCGCATTGTAATAGAATCGAGGAGCTTTCCTTCTGATGGCGGCTGCCTCTTTGGGGTCATCAGGCAATATGTCGTATAAGACAAAGTCAATGTAAGAGAATCGTCACTTGTCAAAGTCTTAAGAGCCTCTTTGACTTGAAGGTCTCTTCTTGGAGTTCTACTATCTTCAAGGGCAAATTTGCAGCAGTATAAGTCACGACTGTGGACGAGTACTCTCTCCATGGCTCCGACAGGAAGGGCCAATGAAGCGGCGAGGGATGCCAGTGCGTCTGCATGCACATTTTGCTGCCGTGATACATGATCAATGTAAAAGTTTTCAAACTTTCTGCCATGATAATGGTCGTGTTGTGATAGGGCACCAAGTTTTCATATTAGACTTCATACTTCCCGTGAATCTGATTGACAATGAGCTCTGAATCGCCATATGCTTCGAGATTTTTGACTCCAATCTCTTCAGCAAGTTGTATCCCGATCAAAAAAGCATTGTATTTTGAGACATTGTTGGAACAGGGCTCCGTTAACGAGAATGCATGAGGGATCACATAGTTATGTGGAGAGATAAGTACTACCCCCACACCTGCGATAATATTTCCCTCAGAATTTGTTCTTGACGCTACATCAAAGAAGAGTTACCACACTTGTTCTTCTGAGGAGGCATTGATCAAGTTTACTTCTGCGATCTCATCTGAGAGATCGTCATAAAGTTTTAAAATTCCTGGGACTGGATGATTGGCCAGAAAATCCGCCATGGCTTGACCTTTGACCATTTTTTGTGGCATGAATTGCATCTCATATTGTGAAAGCAATATGACCTATTTTGCTAGTCTAATGTTCAGCGAAGATGGATTCGTCATCAATAATCGTAAAGGATTAACTCTAGAGATGACTTGAATGTGTTGCCCTGTGAGGTTGTATCGCATCTTTTAGACAGCGAAGACTAACGCTAAGCATTCATTCTCGATTGGGTTGTAACGGTGCTCCGCCCTGATCATTATTCTATTTAAATAGTAGACTGCATGCTCATGGTTTTGATCATTATTCTAGGCTACTAAAGATCTCAAGGAATGATCCGTCGCTCGAACATATGACAGAAAAGGTTTTCTGATGCTGGAGCTACCCAGACAGGTGGATTTGTGAGACACTCCTTGATCTTTTTGAGTGCTTCTTGGCAAGCATTGTCTCAGACGAATAAGACTCCATTCTTCATCAACTTGGTGAAGGGTTGGCTTGTCCTAAGAGATTTGATATGAATCTTCGAATATATGCTAATCGTCCATATAGGCCTCTGAGTTCTTTAAGATTTCTCAGAGGTTGCATCTTTTAGATGGCACAGATCTTCTAAGGATTCAGATGAATTCCTTTAGACATAACAATAAATCCAAGAAATTTATCACTAGCTACCCCCAGGAAGGACTTGGTTGGGTTCATCTTCAACTAGTGAGCCCGTATGATGTCAAACACCCTCCTCAGGTCTGCGAGGTGATCGCCCTTGTCACGACTTTTCAGGGCGATATCATCGACATAGCATTCTACGGTCTTACGTATATGCTCGTGAAAGATCGCATTCATGGTGAGTTCATATGTTGCACCAGCGTTCTTCAAGCAAAAGGGTGATTAGTATCCAAAATTGCATATTTCATACTACATCTTCACATTTCTTTAATATTAAATTTTGTTAATAATACCTCTCTTGTATGTTCCTAAGTCCATGGTGAGAAATGAAGAAGAAGATCAAAAATTCCATTTATTTGGTAATTTTTAGGGCCTACCTATAGCCATTGACTTTGGAGAGCTTATTTGCCCAAACAAGTTGCAGTTATCTAGAAATCAGCAACACATACCGACAGGGGACAAACAAGGAGAGTGTGGTAGGCAGTGCCACGCGAGCGGCGCACGTATTGTCGCAAAAATATGGCAGTTGCCACATTTCCACGACAATACGAAGGAGCCAAGCGTCGTCCTTCGACAGGTGGCCCGCCCCTCCCCTCCCCCTCTTAGCTGATAAATACGCCAGGTTTTCACAACAAAAAAGGAGGAGAGTTTTTAGGGGCAGTTTCTCCCATTTGTATATTTTAGTATAGTTTTTTTCTTTCTTTTATTTTTTATTTTCTTTGTAGATCATGTAATAGGGAAGAAATAGATGCATAGGATGAAGGTTAGGGTTCTTGTAATGGAAGGTGACATTCTATAAAAGGTTCTCTCCTTATCTCTATTGGTTTTCTTCTTTCCAACTTTTATATGCTTAACTTTTTCTTTCATGGCAACTAACTACTAACTTGCTAACTCCTTACTTTATAATCCACATGAATCTAATAGCCTCTACTTAGTCTTTCTCTTGCAAGAGCCACTGATGGCTCATAATGATGGATTCTAACACTCTAAAATTTAACTGTCTAATAAGCTACCATTACTTTATTCCATGTTTATTCTAGTTAGTTTTGATGGTTTAAGTGTAGCTTGCACTTATTATTTTGAATTTGGATGTGAAAGTGATCTTATAAGTCATGCTTTGTAAAGCTCTTGAAACAAGTACTATTGATGGCCAGTGATACATGTGAGGTAATTATCACTAAGAGGTTAGCATATTGGTGGAGCCATTAGTAGTTAGTAGCCATGAGTTTTCTTTCATTTTTACTTTGTTTAGAAATAATTTCAAAAATCACAAATATCTTCTCTTCAATATTTCTATCTTTGTTTTCATCGTACACTTCTCTTTTCATTCTCTGTTTTCCTTTCTTTTAACCGTTAGTATACACATGTGAACATGTCGGTAAAGCTTTTATTGCTTTCCATCCCTGTGAATTTGACCCGTTTAGTGTATATGCTATAATAGAAGTATCGAGGAAGCCAAAGCACACACACTTTAATTAGTGATTTCAGAACAACACTTTTTGGGCACAGTTTTCCCCAATCAAATTTTGGTGCCATTGCTGGGATAGGAACGGGTTGATTTCATATTTTTGCTAACTTTTCTTCTTTGTTTCTAGGTACAGGTAACAATTTTCAGAATCTAACAACTGCAGAAGTCCACACTCCCTTGTTTCTCCCTGCTCAAGAAAGAAGAGAGTTGTTGCCCGCTACTTTTCAGGGGGTATCTTCAATTCCATATATCTGTGTATTCTGCTACTAGCATTCTGTTTTGATTACTTGTGCATTATAATAACTAAGAACTAAATTATGATAGTTGAATGTTTTAAAATGGTTTAGGTATTTGCATCTAGGCACGTCAATTTCCATTCCAATATACTATATTTTGTTCTTATGTTGTTATGATTTGGACCGAGGTGTACATATTGCATTGCATATAGTTAGGACAAACACGTAGGTTATTTACTCACTTTGTATGTTCATCTTATCTATATTGCACACTTGCACGAATCAGAAATTAAGGGCAAAACCCAACATAAGATAAGGTGGGAAAATTATTACCCTTCCTTAGCTAAAAAATCATCTTCCCACCCACACAACTCGAACCTAAATAAAATTTGTTAGACATTGGTAGGCGGTGTCATGCGATGACATTCTATGAAAGGTGCATCTAGGAGAGCGTGGTAGCTCATGCCACGCAAGCGGCATCCGTATTGCCGCAAAAATGTGGCAATTGCCGCATTTCCGCGACAATACGAAGGAGCCATGCGTTGTCCTTCGACGGGTGGCCCGTATGCCCTCCCGGTCCCCCTCTTGCCCTATAAATACCCTAGGTTTTCAGAACAGAAAAGGAGAAGAGTTTTTAGGGGCAGTTTCTCCCATTTGCATAGTTTACTATAGTTTTTTTTCTTTTGTTTTTTATTTCCTTTGTAGATCATGTAATAGGGAAGAAAGATGCATAGAATGAAGGTTAGGGTTCTTATAATGGAAGGTGACATTCTATGAAAGGTTATCTCCTTATCTCTGTTGGTTTTCTTCTTTTCAACTTTTTACATGCTTAGCTTTTTCTCTCATGGTAACTAACCACTAACTTGCTAACTCCTTACTTGATAATCCACATGAATCTAATAGCCTCTATTTGGTCTTACTCTTGCAAGAGCCACTGATGGCTCATGATGATGGATTCTTACACTCTAACATTTAATTGTCTAACAAGTTATCATTACTTTATTCCATACTTGTTCTAGTTAGTTTTGATGGTTTAAGTATAGCTTGCACTTATTTTTTTGAGTTTGGATGTAAAAGTGATCTTATTAGTCATGCTTTGTAAAGCTCTTGAAACAAGGACTACTGATGGTCAGTGATACATGTGAGGCTACTATCACTAAGAAGTTAACATATTGGTGGAGCCATTAGTAGTTAGTAGCCATGAGTTTTCTTTCATTTTTACTTTGTTTTAGAAATAATTTCAAAAATCACAAATATCTTCTCTTCAATATTTCTATCTTTGTTTCCATCGTACTCTTCTCTTTTCCTTCTCTGTTTTCTTTTCTTTTCATTCCTTGAAACATAGAAGAACCGTTAGTATACACATGTGAATATGTCGGTAAAGCTTTTATTACTTTCTGTCCCTGTGAATTCGACCCGTTTAGTCTCTATGTTATACCAGAAGTATCGAGGAAGACAAAGCACACACACTTTAATTAGTGATTTCAAAACAACACTTTTTGTTCATGGTTTCCCCCAATCAAATTTTGGCGCCAGTGCCGGGAATAGGAACGGGTTGATTTCATATTTTTGTTAACTTTTCTTCTTTGTTTCTAGCTACAGGTAACAATTTTTAGAATCTAACAACTACAGAAATCCACACTCCCTTGTTTCTCCCTGCTCAAGAAAGCAGAGTTTTGTTGCCCGCTTCTTTTCAGGGGGTATCTTCAATTCCATATATCTTTGTATTCTGTTACTAGTTTTCTATTTTGATTACTTATTCATTGTAATAATTAAGAACTAAAATACAATAATTGAATGTTTTAAAATGGTTTAGGTATTTACATCTAGGCACGTCAATTTTCATTCCAATGTACTGTATTCTGTTCTTCTGTTGTTTTTATTTGGACTGAGGTGTACATATTGCATTGCATATAGTTAGGACAAACACGTAGGTTATTTACTTGCTTTGTGTATTCATTCTTACCTATATTGCACACTTGCACGAATCAGAAATTAAGGGCAAAACAAAACATAAGATAAGGTGAGAAAATTATTACCCTTTTTGCCCAAAAATCACCTTCCTACCCACACAACCCAAGCCTAAATAAAATTTGCTAGACATTGGCCCCTAGGGATATCTCACATTCATTTAAGAGATTGACTTAAGGGAAAAATTGTTAGAGTTTGACTCTTATCAAATCAGTGTCAAAGATTGGGGATTGAGAGGCGAAATCTCAAAGATAAGTGGTTTGGCATAATTAGGCTCGTTACTCCGACACAGATGCCTCCACTGATAAGTACAGTCCAGTCTTTTTTTTCTGATTGAAAATAAATTTCTAAAAATAAATTAAAAATCATGATAATTAGGAGGCAAATCCTAGGTGTTCTACAAAATTTTATTGTGATTTTAGCATGTGCTTTACATGGTGAAACTACAGCTAATTGTAATGCATACTATGTGTTTGATGAAATGCCATAACAAACTAAATTCTTTGAAAATGCAAGAATAAATACCTGGAACACTTCCCTTTCAGTCTGAATCTTCTTCCCCTCATCCAACACTTTAGAATCTCGCCAAGTTTGGAAGAGAAAGTGAGAGAGAAGAGGAAAAGAGAGAGACTTGGATGTTTCAATGTGATTTGAGTAAGGATGAGAATGGTGGAATTGTCTTTTATAAAGGCACCACACCCCCTTAGGCAACCTCTGAGAGTTAGGGTACATGGAAGGAGTAGTGGGTTCAGTTTGGGTGAGTGGAAATGATGGGGAGAAAGTGTGGGAGAAATTAGAGATAGTGGGGGAAGTTGAAGAAGATTGGGGGAGTTAAAGGGAGGTTTAAATAAATGGGCTTGGGTCTTTAAACCACACGCCAATGTGGCATAGTGGTGGGAGCTTGTGGGTTTGAGTGAGGAGGTCAGGGGTTCAAAACTTGAAAGAATTATTATAGGGGTTTACTATTTTATATTTTTTTTATTTTCATTTTTGCCTTTTCTTAAATAAATTCCTATTTAATTCAGAAAAATTCCTAAAAATTCTAAAAATAACAAATATTATTTAAGCATTATTGAGAAATCAGATTCATGAAATTCCTTCCCAATTGCAAATAAAAATTTAGAAGTCGTATAGCAACACAGATGTGTCACGAATTTCGAGAATCTTTAATTAATTTTGAAAACTTTTGTAAAAAATCAAGAAAAATCTGAAATATTAGAAAATTTTATTAGAGTTAAATAGACTTAGTTTAGACCACCAAAACAGGTATTTATGCCATACCGACCACCAGTAGAAAATACCGGTGACTGGAACCGAGGGTTACAATCCAACCCACCTAATAAAAAGAATTTCGTCGTCGAAATTCAAAAGTAAATAAGGAGAAGAGTATTCTAAGATGTAAGACGATGAATAGATAGTTAGAAGTGAGATAGTTACCTGAGAAGAGATGAGGATATTTAGCCCTGATCTCATCTTCCGTTCCCAGGTGGAATCCCCAGGAGAGTTTGGTTCCCAAGGCACCAGTACCAAGGGAATGGTCTTATTCTTCAGAACCTTCTCCTTCTTGTCGATGATGCGGATTGGTTGAGCCTTATAGGATAGATCGTAGTTCAGTCTCAGACCGGAATAGTCCAGGATATGTTGGTCGTCCCGGACAGACTTCCTTAATTGACAGATGTAGAATACGTCATGAACACCATCTAGTGCTGGAGGTAAGGCTACTCGGTATGCTACTTCTCCTACTCGCTTTATGATATCAAAAGGTCCAATGTATCTGGGACTCAGCTTCCCCTACTGCAGCCGAACCTAATGACTCTTTGATTTTATGAGATCTTAAGAAATATATGGTCACCTACTGCAAACTCTAAGGGTCTTCTCTTGGCATCAGCCCACTTATTCTGACGATCTTGAACTGCTTTCATATGTTTCTTGATCTTTGCCATCTTCTCTACTGTTGCAAAAATCAGATCTGGGCCAAGCAGCTTCCTTTTGCCAATGTCATCCTAGCACACAGGAGATCTATACTTTCTTCATAGAGTGCCTCATATGGACCCATCTGAATATTAGCCTGATAGCTGTTATTGTAAGAGACTCCATTAAATGCAGATGGTCATCCCATGATCCCTTAAAGTTCAGTATACAGGCTCTAAGCATATCCTTTAGAATCAATATGGTTCTTTCTGATTGGCCATCAATATGAGGATGGAATATCTTGCTGAACTTTAACTTGCTGCCTAAACTCCTCCACAAATCTAGTGTCTCTATCTGAAACAATACTAACAGGGACTCCATACAGTCTGACTATTTCCTACATGTACTTCTCTGCCAATGCTTCTGTGGAATGTCCGACTCTGAAAGGTATTAAGTGAGCTATCTTAGTGAGTCAGTCCATAATCACCTATATAGCATTGTTCCCTCTTAGACTCCTAGACAGGCCTACAATAATGTCCATGGTGATATTCTCCCACTTGCATTAAGGAATAGGGAGTAGTTGTAGCAGCCCAGCCGTCCTCTGGTGCTCCGTCTTGACTTTCTATCATACAAGACAATGGGTTACGAATCGAGCTATCTCTCTGTATCTCTGCCAATGTCATCCCAGCACATAGGAGATCTACACTTTCCCCCATAGAGTGCCTCATAGAGCCATCTGGATACTAGCCTGATAGCTGTTGTTGTAAGAGAACTCCACTAAATGCAGATGGTCATTCCATGATCCCTTAAAGCTCAGTATACATGCTCTAAGTATATCCTCTAAAATCTGGATGGTTCTTTCTGATTGGCCATTAGTCTTAGGATGGAATCTCGTGCTGAACTTTAACTTGCTGCCTAAGCTCCTCTGAAGACTATCCCAGAAACGTGACACAAATCTAGTGTCTCTATCTGAGACAATACTAACAGGGACTCCATGCAGCCTGACTATTTCCTGCATGTACTTCTCTGCTAGTGCTTTTGTGGTTTGTCTGACTCTGAAAGGTATAAAGTGAGCACTCTTAGTGAGTCGGTTCACAATCACCCATATAGCATTATTCTCTCTTGGACTCCTAGGCAGGCCTACAACAAAGTCCATGGTGATATTCTCCCACTTTCATTTGGGAATAGGAAGTGGTTGTAGCAGCCCGGCCGTCCTCTAGTGTTCCGCCTTGACTTGTTGGCATACAAGGCAACGGGCTACGAATCGAGCTATCTCCCTCTTCATCTCGTGCCATCAAAAGTGTTGCTTGAGATCTCTGTACATTTTAGTACCTCCTGGGTGAACCGAATAAGGAGAATTGTGAGCTTCAGAGAGCAACTCCCTTCGAACTTCCCCAGATGGTACACAGAGTTTACTTCCGAATCAAAGTGAACCATCTGCATGGATGACTATATCCTGCCTTACTCCGGCTTTCACTTCTTCTCTAATCTTCTGCAACTTAGGGTCCTCCTTCTGAACCTCCTTGATCTTCTCGATCAGAGATGGTTGGGTCACCAATGTCATGAGTCATCTAATATCTCCAGGTAGAATGATCTCTAAGTCCAGCCTAAGGATCTCTTCATGCATCTCCTTCTGCTGAGTTATCAACATGAAAGAGGGCTTCCTATTGAGAGCATCAAGAACTGCATTTACCTTCCTAGGGTGGTATTGCAGGTCTATATCATAGTCTGCCATAAGCTCTAGCCATCTCCTCTGACACATGTTGAGCTCCTTCTGGGTAAAAATGTACTTGAGACTCTTATGATCTGTGAATATCTCCACACGCTCTCCGAGAAGATAGTGTCTCCACACCTTAAGGGCGAACATGACCGCTGCTAGTTCCAGATCATGGGTTGGGTAACTCCTCCATGGGGCTTCAGCTGTTTTGAGGCGAATGATATCACTCTACCTCGTTGCATCAACACAGCCTAGGCCGCGCCCAGAAGCATCGCTATGTATCACCATCCTCCCAGATCCATCTGGAATTGCTAGAACTGGTATTGTCATCAATCGATCCTTCAGTTCCTCGAATGCTAAGTGGCATTCCTTAGTCCATCGATACTTCACTTCCTTTCTTGTGGGCTTGGTTAGAGGCTCGACGATCCTGGAGAAATTTTGGACAAACCGACGATAGTAGCCAGCTAGTCTAAGAAAACTTCTCACTTCCGTGATAGACTTAGGGATTGGCCAATCACTGACAGCTTCTACTTTGGTTGGATCCACCGAGATGTAATCCCGAGATATGATATGCCCGAGAAATGAGACATGGTCTAGCCAAAAAGAGCATTTACTAAGCTTTGCATATAACTTCTCTTATCTTAGAGTTTGAAGGATAATCCTCAAGTGCTCAGCGTCCTCCTCCTTGGTCTTGGAATAAATCAGGATATCATCAATGAAGTCATGACAAATTGATTTAAGTATGGAGCAAAGACGCAATTCATCAAGTTAATGAATACCGCAGGAGCATTGGTGACTCCGAATAGCATAACAAGGAACTCGAAATGTCCATATCGCGTCCGAAAAGCAGTCTTAGATACATCCTCAGCTTTCACCCATACTGGTGATAACCATAACGGAGATCTAGCTTAGAGAATACTATGGCTCCCCCTAGTTGATCGAGGAGATGTTCAATTTGGGGTAAGGGATACTTATTCTTGACTGTGACGTGGTTCAGCTCCCGGTAATCAATGCATAGTCGTTGGCTACCATCCTTCTTCTTGACTAAAAGTACCGGAGCGCCCCAGGGTGAAGCACTCGGTCGGATTAACCCCTTATCGAGCAATTCTTGAATCTGCTTTTCAGTTTCGCTAGTTCTATCGAAGCTATATGGTACGGCACCTTGGAAATAGGGGCTGTTTCAAGCAAGACTTTGATACTAAATTCAATCTCTCGAACATGGAGTAATCCAGGGAGATCCTCAGAAAAGATGTCAAGAAATTCACATACCACCTCAGGCATATTAACCTGCTCCTTAGAGTTCAAGGACTCTAGCACCACCTTCAACTGCCTCTTCTTGAATTGGGCTTGCTCCAAAGTTACATCCCCAACATGAAATTCAAACTCTGGATGACTGAGGACCCGAAAAGTAACTTTCTTCTTCCTACAGTTTTGACTTTTCTTTTTGATCTTCCTATGCTCTCAACAACTGTAGAAAGTGCCCAACCAGTCCATGCCCAAGACAACGTCAAACCCAGAGTCCTTTATGACTATCATGTTGGCTAGAAATTTCTAGCCGCAAATCACTATAGGGGACTGGGTCGACTCAAGAGGAAGAGGGAAACATTTCTATTTCGAGCCATGAGTGTCTGGAAGGGATAGTGAATAGTTTAGAAAAGAATCAAAGGCACCAGTTTAGGGTAACGATGTGTATCCAGACAATTATAGATGCTTTTTCTTATATGTGAATCTGATTGTCTTTATATGGTGTAGAATTAAAATAAAACCTGGCTCTGATACCAACAAAACCATGTCACGCCCTGCTTCTCAAAATACGGAATACGGGTTTGTGACGGTGGCCAACAGATACTCACGAAGAGAAAAATCTCTCCTTACGCTGTAGTAAATGAGCCAAATTCTCGCACACATATACAAAAGACAACCAGAAGTTTTATTTCACATAAAAGACATACATCTACAATAGTCTTTGTCTGGATACAAGATTGGAAACATAACAAAGCAGAAATAAAAAAAGATACAATTTTGGCATCGGGGATATCATAACAAGACAAAATGCCAAAATACATACGACAAGAAACGTCGGACTCACGCCTGGTAATCTTTCTGAATTCCTTCGAACAGTGGCTCGTCGGTCTCCTCAAGTTCTGATGCTGAAAAATTAAGGTCCGTCAGAAGCGGACCAGCAAGTGCACACACGAGAAGAGGAAACAATAATATGAAAATGTGAAAATAAAGGATAATATAAGTAGAGCACTAGAATGAATGAATAATAAATCTGACGGTAATATAAACTGACATGTAAGATACCAACGAGAGTAACAGAACACTAGATAAGGTGTAATGAGGTCATGTATGTATACTATGACAGGTATATAATGAGCATGAAGCACTCTGGACGAGTAATGTCATATATCATAATCATCAGGTCTCCAGATCACAAGTTAAAAACAATATGACAAGTCCAGAAAAATCTTGTAGTCAAGATTATCCATGTCACAAATGATAATTCTAAGTCTAGTATGTTTTATTACCATAACTAATGTAACCATCCTGTGCTCCATCCCACAGGACAACTACATATCAAATAAGTGATGTGTTAGTAGATCCTGATAGCAGGGAGAAACAGTTCACTGTACTCAGGTATCATGTAACATATAATAACAAAAATGCACATAAATAACAAGATCACGTGTGGCATCCAAACCCACAAGGGGTCGCCCTTCCAAGCACACCTCCCTGAATTTTCCCTGCTACAGTCTCCCCAGTAACCCCGGCTTGGTTAATTTTATTAATCAATGTAAATGCAAGATAATGTGTGACTCAGCGTGAGAAGATTATGGATCAGTATCAAGAATATCAGTGTCAAATAGTGATTACAATACATATCAAAATTTTGAAAAAATAGAACACGGTGACAACATCGGGTGACAAATGCGTAATAGTATAAGTGATGTCAGTGTATTAGGATGTAAACATAATCATAAAATAGTAATCATGACATAGGGTGATGTCAACTTACTTGTACAACATTTACTAATTTATAGTTATACTTGAATGATCATTTATATAGCAAAATGTTTGCATGCATGTCTTACAATACACATGATCAGGGAAGGATACGGAAATCGAGATCGGAAAGGAATTTATAAACTGATAAAGGAATACAAAGGAGAGAGAGTATGTGTACTTGCCTGATGTTGTTGGAATCTGAATTCCCGTAGCTGCAACTGGCTCTGGGTAAAATTCGCGGCCTAAATATTACGCGAATTAATTAGAGACTTGACATGTTATTTATTCAGTGATAAGTTAAGTGATAATGTATTTTTACTATTTATTATAATTTTGGTTGGTTAATATTTCAAATAATTCAATTTATGAATTTATAACAACTATTTAAAAACATAATTTCAAAATAAAATACATGCATAAACTAATAAATTGATGTATAATATTTACATATT
Source organism: Agave tequilana (assembly GCA_038442645.1). NCBI lineage: Eukaryota > Viridiplantae > Streptophyta > Magnoliopsida > Asparagales > Asparagaceae > Agave > Agave tequilana. The sequence goes on along the minus strand of JAVJIF010025676.1, from coordinate 11,237 downwards.
ACTGAATTATGATTTTTATATATTTTGTGCTGTTTAGAAATTTATTGATCATTTTTAAAGAAATTATAATTGAATAATAATTACAAAAATATTTAATTTCATGTTATTCTAAGTAATATTACACTCAAATAATTTTATAGAGTCTCAAACTTAGCTTGTGATTTTCTATGAATTTTCCTTAAATTTTATGTGGATTTTCTGAAATTTTCTGAATTAAAATAAACCTAAAAATCAATAAAAATAAAAAAAGGCTTAACGGGTCTGTTTGCTACAGTAACGGGTCTGCTACAGTAATGGATTTGGGTCTGAGTTTGTTACAGTAAAATACAATAATTTTTCTACACATTTTTAATTTTATTTATTTATTTTCTTTTTCTTTTTCTTTTTTCCTTTCTTTCTTTTCTCTTTTGTTTTTTATTGGGTGGGGTTCTGGTATGTACAACAGACCGAACCGGGTCTGTATTTACACAGACCCGGACTGGGTCTGTGCTGGGCACAGACCCACTCGAGTCTGGCTGAGCCCAACCAGGCCAGGCTGGGCCTGGCCTGGCTCGACCAGACCCAGGTTGGGTCTGGCTCAGGCCAGACCCTCCCTGGTCCGCACAGTGCTGTGCACAGTGCAGTGCACAGCACAGTCCAGTCTTTTGTTTTTTTGTTTCGATTGAAAATAAATTTTAAAAATAAATTAAAAATCATGATAATTAGTAGGCATATCCTAGGTGTTTTATAAAATTTTATTGTGATTTTAGCATATGTTTTACATGGTGAAACTACATCTAATATGTAATGCATACTACGTGTTCGATGAAATGTCAAAACGAATTAAATTCTTCGAAAATGCAAGAATAAATACATGTACCGCTTCCCTTCAGTCTGAATCTTCTTCCCATCGTCAGCACTTCAGAATCTCGCCAAGTTTGGAAGAGAAAGTGAGAGAGAAGAAGAAAAGAGAGAGACTTGGATGTTTCATTGTGGTTGGAGTAGGGATGCAAATGGTGGAATTGTCTCTTATATAGGCACCACACCCCTTTAGGCAACCGTTGAGAGTTAACTTTTCTTCTTTGTTTCTAACTACAGGTAACAATTTTTAGAATCTAACAACTGTAGAAATCCACACTCCTTGTTTCTCCCTACTCAAGAAAGCAGAGAGTTGTTGCCCGCTTCTTTTAGGGGTATCTTCAATTCCATAAATCTGTGTATTCTGCTACTAGTTTTATGTTTTGATTACTTGTGTATTGTAATAATGAAGAACTAAAATACGATAATTGAATGTTTTAAAATGGTTTAGGTATTTGCATCTAGGCATGTCAATTTTCATTCCAATATACTGTATTTTGTTCTTCTGTTGTTATCTGGATTGAGGTACATATTGCATTGCATATAGTTAGGACAAACACGTCGGTTATTTACTCGCTTTGTGTATTCATTCTTACCTATATTGTATACTTGCACGAATCAAAAATTAAGGGCAAAACCGAACATAATATAAGGTGGGAAAATTATTACCCTTTTTTGCCCAAAAATCACCTTCTCACCCACACAACCCAAGCCTAAATAAAATTTGTTAGACATTGGCCCCTAGGGACATCTCAGACTCATTTAAGAGATTGACCTAAGGAGAAAGTTGTTAGAGTTTGACTCTTGTCAAATCAATATCAAAGTTTGGGGGTTGAGAGGCGAAACCTCAAAGATAAGTAGTTTGACATAATTAGGCTCGTTGCTCCGGCACAGATACCTCCCACTGATAAGCACAGTCTAGTCTTTTTTCGATTGAAAATAAATTTTTAAAAATAAATTAAAAATTATGATAATTAGGAGGCATATCCTTGGTGTTCTACAAAATTTTATTGTGATTTTAGCATGTGTTTTACATGGTGAAACTACAGCTAATATGTAATACATACTACGTGTTTAATGAAATGCCACAACGAACTAAATTCTTCGAAACTGCAAGAATAAATACGTAGAACGCTTCCCTTCAATCTGAATCTTCTTCCCCTCATCCAGCACTTTAGAATCTCGCCAAGTTTGAAAGAGAAAGTGAGAGATAAGAGGAAAAGAGAGAGACTTGGATGTTTCAATGTGATTGGAGTAGGGATGAGAATGGTGGAATTCTCTTATATAGGCACCACACCCCCTTAGGCAACCTCTGAGAGTTAGGGTACGTGGAAGGAGTAGTGGGTTCAGTTTAGGTGAGTGGGAGTGAGGGAGAGAAAGTGTGGGAGAAGTTAGAGAGAGTGAGGAAAGTTAGAGAAGATGGGGGAGTTAAATGGAGGTTTAAATAAATGGGCTTGGGTCTTTAAACCACATGCCAATGTGGCATAGTGGTGGGAGCTTGTTGGTTTGAGTGAGGAGGTTAGGGGTTCAAAACTTGAAAGAATTATTATAGGGGTTTATATTTTAATATTTTTTTATTATTTTCATTTTGTCTTTTTTAACTCATTAATTCCTATTTAATTCAGAAAAATTCTTAAAAATTCTTAAAAATAACAAATATTATTTTAAGCATTATTGAGAAATCAGATTCATGAAATTCCTCCGCAATTTCAAATTAAAAATTCAGAAGTCGTATAGTGACACAGATGGGTCACAAATTTCGAGAATCTTTAATTAATTTTGAATAATTTTGTAAAAAATCAAGAAAAATCTGAAATATTAGAAAATTTTATTAGAGTTAAAGTAGACTTAGTTGAGACCACAAGAATAGGTATTTATGTCATACCGACCACCAGTAAAAAATACCGGTAACTGGAACTGAGGGTTACAGTGTACCATTAGCGTTGAAGCCATAGATGATTGTCTGAGTGGCACTCAACTGATGGGTGGTGTCACGCCCCGCTTCCTAAAATACGTAAAAACGGAGTCGAGATGAAGGTCGCCGACGTATACACGCGAGAAAATACCCCACGCATGCACGCTAAGCCTAAAGTAACCTGAACAAGCTTCAAAATCTACTACGATAAATCAATATTCTACAATATGACATATAAATATCTAACACAATGATAACAGATGGATAAAGGAAAGAAAATGGCAACTGGATGCGATAAAGATAGAATCAGGAAATAACATGAATAAAATAGTAAGAATATCTATAATCAAGAAAAGAGAAGCTCCAGCTTCTCGTAATGCGTACGAGCTCAATGAAACCTCAACAATATAAGAAAATGTCCAATACCCTGGACGTGCGAATCTAGGGTCGTTAGAAACGACCTAATGAGTGTGTGTGTAAAGAGGACTGCTCGTGCATGAAAAATAATGTAAGCAGAATAATAACAAGATAACTGCAAACATAGGATAACTAAATAACATGATAAATAAACAACTGAATAACAGTAAAATGAATAAGCGTGCAGATAAAAGACAATTAAAACAACTGTAAACAAACAACCGATGTCATGGTAACGTGGAACAACTAATGTCTAGATGTGTAACCAACCTAGCATGTCACTAGTCTGGTATACAATCCGGTCATGTGTACAATCATATGTCTATCATAGTATACATATGCACAGTCAGGTGATTATAGTCAGTCACAATAAATTATAATAGTTCATTGTCATTTATTATGTCAGCGAACACCAATTGTCACCTGTAATAGACGCGTCCCATACTACGCCTACTACACTTGTCAATCAGGGTCCTAAGTTATTAAAACTGATTGGTTGGAGACATTATCCATGCTTTAGGTGGGTCCCGTACATACCCGAGACCACGACCTCAGTTTTCTGGCGCTGAACCAGGCCGTACCACTAGGTACTCAGTAACAGTAACAGTAGTTCAACTAATCAATAGATCGAATGAAGTCACAGTATAAGGTATACCTCAACTAGTCCTGAATCAATAGTGGTAAATAACTACACATGAAATGACACTAATAAATACTCTGATCAACAAAATAAATAAGGTGAATGTTCGCTCATGTCTCATAAAGTGATACATGTAATCACATTGGTAAAATACATCAATAGTCACATGAAATGATAAAAGTAAAATACAAATATATGTAAACAACAGAAAGTAAGGAATTTAGGTAAAAGCAAATACTCACATAAAATAATATCAAAATACTCAATAAGAAAGCAAAGAACACTCACCTGGACTTCTCACAAGTTAGATAACCAATTCGAAGAATCTACACTAAATACATATGAATTTTTACATAAGATATCGAATTTACATTTATTGAATTCTACATAGGATATCTTATTTGATGTTATTCAGTATTTTAAATTAAATATGGATGGTCCAGGTCTTAAAACAAAGTTGTAGGATGATACACTGAGTTTATAATATTATTCATATTTTATTTACTGATTTTTGTGGGGTTTAAATGATTAAAAACATGCAATTTCCTTAACCGGTCTGAATGTTGAAGTAGCGGGTTTCTACTTAGAAAGTAGTGTTTCAGTCCAATATGATTTGAAATTAACCCCAAAATTTTTCAGTAGATGCTAGGGGCTATCTAGATATTTATCCATATATTTATTTATTTATTTCAAATTTTTTTCTAGCCAAAAATTATTTTCAATAAGTTAACGGTCTATTTTTTGTATTTGGGTCGGGTTAAAATTAATTAGAACAAAAAATCTGTGGGCTGGACTGAAATCGGGCTTCTGAATATGGGTTCTGAATTATATCTATATGTGTATATATTTGTTTTCTGTTTTCTGGCCTGACCCATAATCCAAGCCCAGGATTCTGTTTTCTTTTTTTTTTTTTGTCTGGGCCTGGGCCAGTTGTAGCCCAACCCTTTTTTTATTTTTTTATTTTTTTATTTTGGGCTGGGCCAATGACGGCCCAGTTCCCTTTTTCTTTTTCTTTTTTTTGTTTGTGGGCCTGGGCCAATGGGGCCCAACCTTCCGCTTTCTTTTTTCTCTTTTTTTTTTTTGTTTTGGACTTGGCCCAGTGGCAGCCTAGGCCACTGGGCCTGGCCGAATTTAGGGGGGCTGCTGCTCTCGGCAGCAGCCCTTTTACCTTTTCTTTTTTTTTTGGTTCAGTTTACAATTAAATTTCTCTTTTTTTAAATCTAACTAGAGTAATAATATATTACTTTTATAGGTTTTATTTAAACAAAGGCGATGTTTTTAATGAAAAAGATTTATGGGAAGATGAATCTAGGCTTGGTTATTTCAATTTAATTAGAATTTTTAATCCATACAAATTCATTCTATTTATATTATTGGATGAATTTTCAGTTTCATAAAAGGGGATTTTTAAGTCATGATATGTTATCAAATTTTAATTCATAAAAATTGCTTTAGATGAGATTTAGGTTTCATAACAAGAATAGAATTTTTAATCATGCAATATCAATTAAATATTTTAATTCATAACAATTAAATTTTTTTTTACATACTTGGATTTAGCCTGCTTCTCAATCTCCACGCCTCCTTCTCAACCTCCAAGCCTTGGACCCATTCCCGTCGCGATCAACTCCAACTCCAAGAAGGGTGAAGAGGATGAAATGATGGGTTAAGAGTTCTTTCTGATTGTCGTTCTTTTTTTTTCTTTTTTTTTTCTTTTTTTTTTTTGGTGGAGGCAGGAGAAGAAAGTTACATGATAGGATCTTTTAGGATTTTTAGCAATCAGGTTATTAAGATAAGATCCCTAAAGATCTCTTGAGATCTTTCAGTTAGAATTTGAAATTTAGATTTAGCTTTAGGTTTGTTTATATAAATTTAGATTTCCAACTTAACCACACGCTAATGTGGCATTATGGTTCAGGTATTAAGATTTGGTAAATGGACAAGAGTTCAAAACTTGTACACAATTATATATAATTATATTAATTTGTTTAAACTTTATTTATTTATTTATTTTGTTTTATTTTACTTTATTTTTGGGTATGAGTTAAATGGGTTATGTTTTATTAGATAATTGGATTATGGGTTGGAAAAGAAAATCAATAAGAAATAATACTAACAATAACATAATAATAATAATAATGCTAATAATAATGTATAAAATATAATGCATACATATACTTGTATAAAATGCAAATAAAGAATATATGCACTTAATATGTATGCACATATATTTATACACATGAACAAAATAAATTAATCAATATTAATAAGTAATCTAATTAAAATTAATAAAAGTAGAAATACAGTATTTTTAATTAGGGGATATTACATTCTACACACCTTATAAAAATTTCGTCCTCGAAATTTCAATTAAGTAGGGAATGATAAAAGTATCAAAGTCAAAAGAGAAACAAACAAGCTTCAACTCGCTTCGCTGAGACACCACGATTCCGCTGCGCGCTCTGATCTCTGCTATCAGCTTTAGAATGAAAATGATCAATTCCAAGAGACAAGATCAGAAAATAGAATCGATAAGAAATATAGGAATCAAGATGGAACCAAGATTACTCTAAAGGAGAGGTGTGATCAGAGAGATCGAAAGATCAAAAAGATGGATTTTCAAGTGAGGACAGTCAATTCTCAAGTGGACTCAATATCATCGTGTGAATCCTATATGTATATTGCAGTGTAATTTTAACTCGTTCAAGTTACCGGTAAGAATCAAGTCCGTTTTAGTCGAACCTGGCTCTGATACCAAGAAAACCCTGTCACGCCCCGCTTCCCAAAATACGTGAAAACGGAGTCGCGACGAAGGTCGGCGATGTATATACGCGAGGAAATACCCCACGCATAAAAGCTAAGCCTAAAGTAACCTGAATAAGTTCCAAAATCTACTATAATAAATCAATTTCACTGCAATATGACATATAAATATCTAACACAATGATAACAGATGGATAAAGAAAGAAAATGGCAACTGGATGTGATAAAGATAGAATCAGGAAATAACATAAATAAAATAGCAAGAATACCTATAATCAAGAAAAGAGAGACTCCAGCTTCTCGTAACGCGTGCGAGCTCAATGAAACCTGAACAATATAAGAAAATGTCTACTACCCTGGACGTGCGAATTTAGGGTCGTCAGAAGTGACCTAATGAGTGTGTGTGTAAAGAGGAATGCTCGTGCATGAAAAATAATGTAAGCAGAATAATAACAAGATAACTGTAAACATAGGATAACTAAATAACATGATAAACAAACAACTGAATAACAATAAAATGAATAAGCGTGTAGAAAAAAGACAAGTAAAATAACTGTAAACAAACAACTGATATCATGGTAATGGGGAACAACTAATGTCTAGATGTGTAACCTAGCATGTCACTAGTCTGATATACAATCTAGTCATGTGTACAATCATATGTCTATCATAGTATACATATGCACAGTCAGATGATTATAGTCAGTCACAATACATTATAACAGTTCATTGTCATTTATTATGTCAGCGAACACCAATTGCCTCCTGTAAAGACACATCTTATACTACGCCTACTACACGTGTCAATCAGGGTTCTAAGTTATTGAAACTTATTGGTTGGAGACATTATCCATACTTTAGGTGGGTCTCGTACATACCCGGGACCACGGCCTCAGTTCCTGGCGCTGAATCAAGCCGTACCGCTAGGTACTCAGTAACAGTAACAGTAGTTCAACTGATCAATAGATCGAATGAAGTCACAGTATAAGGTATACCTCAACTAGTCCTGAATCAATAGTGGTAAATAATACACATGAAATGACACTAATAAATACTCTGATCAACAAAATAAATAAGGTGGATGTTCGCTCATGTCTCATAAAGTTATACATGTAATCACATTGGTAAAATACATCAATAGTCACATGAAATGATAAAAATAAAATACAAATATATGTAAACAACAGAAAGTAAGGAATTTAGGTAAAAGTAAACACTCACATAAAATAATATCGAATACTCAATAAGAAAGCAAAGAACACTCACCTGGACTTGTCACGAGTCCGATAACCAATTCGAAGAATCTACATTAAATACATATGAATTTTTACATAAGATATCAAATTTACATTTATTGAATTTTACATGGGATATCTTATTTGATGTTATTCAGTATTTTAAATTAAAATATGGATGGTCCAGGTCTTAAAACAAAGTTGTAGGATGATACACTGAGTTTATAATATTATTCATATTTTATTTACTGATTTTTGTGGGGTTTAAATGATTAAAAACATGCAATTTCCTTAACGGGTCTGAATGTTGAAGTAGCGTGTGTCTACTTAGAAAGCAGTGTTTCAGTCCAATATGATTTGCAATTAACCCCAAAATTTTTCAGTAGATGCTAGGGGCTATCTAGATATTTATCCATATTTTTATTTATTCTTTTCAAATTTTTTCTAGCCAAAAAATTATTTTCAATAAGTTAACGGGTCTGTTTTTTGTATTTGGGGGACTAAAATTAAATAGAACCAAAAATCTGTGGGCTGGACTGAAATTGGGCTTCTGAATAAGGGTTCTGAATTATATCTATATATGTATATATTTGTTTCTGTTTTCTGGCCTGGGCCATAATCCAAGCCCAGGATTCTGTTTTTTTTTTTTTTTTGGGTCTGGGCCTGGGCCAGTTGCGGCCCAACCCCTTTTTCTTTATTTCTTTTTTTTTCTTTTGGGCTGGGCCAATGACGGCCCAGTTCCCTTTTTCTTTTTCTTTTTCTTTTTTTGTTTGTTTGTGGGCCTGGGCCAACGGCGGCCCAACCTTCCTTTTTCTTTTTTTTTTCTTTCTTTTTTTTTGTTTTGGACTTGGCCCAGTGGCAGCCTAGGCCACTGGGCGAATTTGGGGGGGCTGCTGCTCTCGGCAGCAGCCCTTTCTCCTTTTCTTTTTTTCTTTTTTTTTTTTTTGGGTTCAGTTTACAATTAAATTTTCTTCTTCTTCTTTTTTTAATCTAACTAGGGTAATAATATATTACTTTTATATGTTTTATTTAAACAAAGGCGATGTTTTTAATGAAAAAGATTTATGGGAAGATGAATCTAGATTTGGTAATTTCAATTTAATTAGAATTTTTAATCCACACAAATTCATTCTATTTATATTATTGGATGAATTTTCAGTTTCATAAAAGGGGATTTTTTTTTAAGTCATGATATGTTATTAAATTTTAATTCATAAAAATTGCTTTAGATGAGATTTAGGTTTCATAACAAGAATAGAATTTTTAATCATGCTATTTCAATTAAATATTTTAATTCATAACAATTGAATTTTTTTTTTTTTACTTACTTGGATTTAGCCTGCTTCTCAATCTCCACAGCTCCTTCTCAACCTCCACGCCTCGGACCCGTTCCCGTCGCGATCAACTCCAACTCCAAGAAGGGTGAAGAGGATGAGAAATGATGGGTTGAGAGTTCTTTCTGATTGTCGTTCTTTCTTTTCTTTTTCTTTCTTTTTTTTGGCGGAAGCAGGAGAAGAAAGTTACAGGATAGGATCTTTTAGGTTTTTTTAGCAATCAGGTTATTAAGATAAGATCCCTAAAGATCTCTTGAGATCTTTTAGTTAGAATTTGAAATTTAGATTTGGCTTTAGGTTTGTTTATATAAATTTAGATCTCTAATTTAACCACATGCCAATGTGGCATTATGGTTCAGGTATTAAGATTTGGTAAATGGACAAGAGTTTAAAATTGGAATAAACAATTTAAAGCATACAATTATATATAATTATATTTTTTGTTTAAACTTTATTTATTTATTTATTTTTTATTTTACTTTATTTTTGGGTATGAGTTAAATGGGTTATGTTTTATTATTAGATTATGGGTTGAAAAGAAGATCAATAAGGAATAATACTAACAATAACATAATAATAATAATAATAATAATAATAATAATAATAATAATAATAATAATAATAATGCTAATAATAATGTATAAAATATAATGCATCCTTATACTTGTATAAAATGCAAATAAAAAATATATGCACTTAATATGTATGCACATATATTTATACACATGAACAAAATAAATTAATCATAATAATAAGTAATCTAAATAAAATTAATAAAAGTAGAAATACAGTATTTTTAATTAGGGGATATTACAGGTGGGGATCCCCAAATGTTGCATGACCTTGCGGGGCATAATTCTCAACACGGATCCCGGATCAACCTGATTACGGCTCACTTCAGATGATCCGATATACCCTGTGTAGTACAGAGGTCTATCATGCCTTTCTGTAACTTGCATGTCTTCTAGGGTGAAGGTGATGCATGAAAGTTGCTTTGAGGTATGGTGGCAATGGTTGTCGTCTTCCTCTTGACATGTAGCAGGAATCTGAGTTATGAAAACTTTTGCATCTGCTAATGCTTCTCTTAAAGCATCTCTTGTAGATTCGGAAGCTCAGGAGCTCATAGAGAGTGATCCGAGTGAGGGATGTTGGCTAGCTGAACCAAGACCTGCCACAAAAGGGAGTTGATTCTCCCACACCGCTTTTCAGAAGAGCTTTAACATCTCGAAACTCTTTCTGCTTTTTGACAGATTGCGTGTGGATGGTTCGATTGCCTTCTCAACTAGTATAGGGGAGTTTGCTATTAGCTCGCCATACTGCTTTTGGTACTTGTTGTCGGATCGAGTTTTTGATGTGCGGAGGTGTGCCCATGTTAGCAACAAGAGTGGACTCATCTCCCGAACTAGTAAGGGAGGAAACGTCTTCCTCGATTCTCTATAGAGATGCTCACCATATTACTAGAGATACTTTAATCTTGCTTTTAGACTTCCTATTCGTGACAGTTGTCCACTGCTGGCCTTTTGATAATGTCATGATGACCCACATTTTCTCTCCTTGAGGAGTAGGGACAGGGATAAGTCCTTTCTCCCTTTGGTTGTGCAGATCAGTATTGATCACTCTAAGTTTCCCTTCTGGGATGGGAATCACTCTAGTTGGTGCTAGCGGAAGATTTCATCCAAATTGAATCGACAACGTAGCTATCATGTTAGCAGTCATCTTCTTCTGTTCTGGATGAAGCTTTAAACCCTTCGCATCGACCAGCGCCTGAAGGATATCTTAAAAGATGTAGCAGTTCTTGGTAGGGTATCCCAGTATCCTATGATATAAACAGTAGTTGGGATCTTCAGTCTTTCCCACCTCTTTGGGACGTCTGATCTCTGGAAGTTAAGTCTGTTACTCTTTTACAGTAACTTGATAGAGAGACCACATGCTCATCCTTGAAGGAGTACGATTTATTTCCACGTGGTGACCAGAAGCCATACCTTCTCTGACTGAACTGAGTCTTTGAAGGTGATTTGACTTCCGTTGTCAGAGTATCCCTTCTTCTTGATTGAGAAGACGACTCTAGTGCGCGTTGCATTGACTTGTCAGGTCTC
>JAVJIF010025675.1:0-74702 GCA_038442645.1 Agave tequilana | reverse complement strand
AACCTCTAAACTAGGTTATTAGCATAAATACTCCCTCATATACTGGTAGGGGGCTAGGAATTTTTTTTATATTTCCTATCTTACCCCATCACTCTTTTTTTCTTTCTTTCTTATTTTTGGCTTCTCTCTCTCTCTCTCTCTCACACACACAAATTCCTCACTGCTCTCTTTTTATATTTATTTCTCTTTCTCCTTCTGCCTCATCTTTTCCCATCTCTTTCACACACACACAATTCCTCACTGCTCTCTTTTTATATTTATTTCTCTTTCTCCTTCTGCCTCATCTTTTCCATCTCTTTCTCCCTCCCCCTCAATCCAACAATGATAGTAAACTGGATAGGTGTAGCAACAAGTTGCAGCAATAGCAATTGCAACAACAACTTGGAGTGGGTTTTGAGTTTGAGTTTGGGTAAGGGTTTGTGTAATTTCAAAAATTTTGATGATGTCCTAACATATAATTAAGCTGCAAATGAAATTGATTAATAGTGTTTGTCTTATTATAAGATAAGAAATAACATCGGTGGTTGGATGGATCATGCAAGATGGAGGATGAAAGTACATCAAAGTTCCAAAATTACGAGCTACAGGAGTCGTTGGAGTAAAGAAAATCAAGCTCCACAATATCAAGCGAAGTCAAAATACATCGAGCTAAACAAGTTATTTGGAGCAAAAAAAAGCTTTGAGTTGCAACTTTTACAATCAATAAAATTCTGTAAGTAATTAAGAAGTAATATTAATTATCTTCAAGTTCGTCACAAGTAGAAATTCACAAATAAATTTTTCTGTCTCTTCCTACTATCCTACCACTCTTCTTCCTACTATTATATCACTTTGTTCTTACTATTCTGTTGGCCCAAAGGTCTTCCACTCTAGTTTTGATGATGATTAACTCATGTAGTTATGTTTACTAATAATCTTGTGATTTTAATTTCAGATCATTAAGCAAGATATTACTTGGTGATTGCTTTCAAAAGAGGTGTTTTAGAAGCTTTCACATGGTGATTCCAGGGCTCAAGCATCAAGATCACACTTTGCCTAGCTCATGGATGGAGTTTTGGACCGAGTCGACTTGAAGATGAAGATCGTCAAGAAGACTTAGGTATCCTAGTGTTTAGTGTGTTAGATCATTTGTAAAGCTTAGTATAGTTGATATGCTCAAGTGCACAACACACACAAACTTTATGTTTGGTTTTTGGTTTTCATGAATAGTTGATCAAAATAAGTTTAAATGGTTTATATGTATAATAGATGTATTCTAGTTATACATGCATGCTTAAACTTCCTATACAAACTTATTTTGATTATCTTATTCATGTATAGAAAAATACAAGTTGGATAAAAATACATGTTTGGTTTTTGGTAAAATGTTAAGATACAAAAATAGTTCAAATGCTTGATAATTGAGTTGAAATATTTATCACATGTTATATATCAATGCAAAATGATAAAACTATTTTTGGGTATTTTTACAAAACTTAAAAAATTTTCTAAAATATTTTAACATATGTTTTCTGTCCCTGAACAGTGGCTGACAGGCCAGGACGGCCGACCGCACGGGTCGACCGTACCAAGGGCCGGTCGACCCTTGCGGTCGACCGACGTGCACAAGCCTGTGCACGTTTGGCAGTCACAGGGACGGTCAGCCGGGCGGCTGACCGGACCTGAGAGCAGTGCTCTCTGTTTCTGTGGGTCGACCGGGCGGTCGACCGGGATTGCCCAACGGTCATATTTCAGACCGTTGGCGGTGGCTGGGCCGGCTGACCGGTAGCCTGTCAGGCAGGGCCAGATCAGCCTAACGGCTAGTTTTCTGTTTTGGCCTATATAAAACCCATTCCTCTGGGATTTTGGCTAAGGTTTTTACAAGAGAAAAATTACTGTTTCCTAGAGTTAAAAACAAGTTTTCAAAAGTGTTTTTGGGTTTTAAAACTTCCAAATTTGATTTTGTGTTTTAGGGTTTGGGAAAATCAAAGAAAAGAGTATTTTGGGAGATTTGTCTTGGCTTTCATTTTCTATCTTTTACAAGAGTTTTCCCAAGTTTTTTCTTTGATTCTTGATTTCCAAACACCTAGTTTTTCCACTTGAGCTATATCATCTATCCTATTCTATTAGGATCTTTTGTTTGTGGAAAAAGAGATTGTTTGAGGTTGTTGAGCCTCCATATTGTACACCCTTGCTTTTGTTTGTATCCCTCTTAGGTAGAGGTGATCGGGTGCTTGGTTTGCTCCCTCTTTGGTAGAGGTTGAGATTGTGATTTGCTCCCTCTAGTGAGAGGTGGAGATTGGTTGTAACCCTCTTCGGTAGAGGTGTTGGTTGTTGTTTGGCTAAGGGCCTACCCCTCTGTGTGAGGTGGTGTTTGTATTGAGAGAGGAGTTTGGTACTCCTTTTGTTGTAACAAATTCTCTTCGGTAGAGGTTCCCTCGGTGGGAGATAGTGGATTAGAAATCCTTCTCGGTGAAGGCGGGGACGTAGAGCTAGGGCTCGAACCTCGAAACATATCTTTGTGTTTGCGTTTGATCCATTATCTCTAAACTCTCTCTTTCTCTTATTTGTGCAAAGCATCATTCTTAGCATCATATCATACTTGCTTGCATTTGTGCCTTGCATATATTCATATTGCCTATTCATCTTATATGCTTGGTTGTTGGTGTGTGCCTCACTTGTACTTAACCACAAGAGCTTCACATAGCACCTCAACCCATAAAGGGGAATCAAGAGGAGTTAGTCCAGAGCCATTCACGGGGAATCGGCTACACTTGTGTGTTGTACTAAGTGTGTTGCAATATTATTTTTAAGCTTCAGCATTTAGCGCATTTAGTTTCTAGATTAGCATTATCACCTATTCACCCCCCCCTCTAGGTGATTAACAATTGGTATCAGAGCCTACGCTCCTGATACTTAGGCTTAACATCCTAGGAGTGAGATCCTTGTTTGCTAATTATTGTTTGCATTTGCTTGTTTGCACACTCATATAGTTTACCATGGACTTCATGACCCCACCTATGTTTGACCCTTCCAACATTCATGTTTGGAAGATTAGGATGACCGTTTATTTACAAACCCTAGGACATAAGGTTTACCTTGCCATTACCAAGGAATCCTACCTTAGTGATAGCAAGCATATATAGGGGCCAATGCACAAGCCCTTGAGGCCATTAGAAGCATATTATCTAAAGATTATCTTATGCGTGTTTCTAATCTTGATTCCGCCTTTGCAGTGTGGAACAAGTTGACAACCACAACCACCTCCGAGCTTCAAGTACAAATCCAACCGGAGGAATCTAGTGGAGAATCCGACTCTCAATGCTTAATGGTCCAAGGGAATGACTCCCTTGAGGTACTCTCGGAACCCACTTAGATGATGATGATGCTAGTTCAAATGATTTTGTTGATCCACATGCTTTAAATGAAGAACTTTCTATTGTGTGAAAAACTAATTGTAAAATATAATGTTTTGAAAAAGAAAAGTTTGGGAATTGAAAAAGAAAATAAAAGTTTGCATTCTAGACTTAACAATGTTTTGCAAGAGAAGGTTGAGGTCTATAATGAAAGGGATTCATTGAGATCTCAATTAGAACTTGCACTTAAAGAAAATAAATTTTTGAAAAATAAAAATGATTGTGAAACAATTTTGAAGAAAAATAATGTTTTAACTTCAAAAATTGATTTTGTTGTAAAAGAGAATGAGTCTTTGAAAATGAAATTGTTTTCACTACAAAAGAATTAGATATTTGTGTTAAGAAAAATGAGTTTTTGCAAAATAAGATTGATTCTCATGTTTGCCATGCTAGTGTAGCTTCTTCATCTAGTATACCTATTGCATGTACCTCTTCTTCTAGGATTAATGATGATATTTGTTTGCTTAAGAAGAGTGTAGATTGTTTGGGCTCCACTTTGAGCCAATGTGTTGTTGGACATACACGCTTGGAATCTTTGTTTCAAAAGAAACAAGTTCCATCTATTCATGCACACCCCCCACGGCATACACATGCTCCTCACGGACACACCCATCACATGTATGCTCATGTGTACACTTGTACACATTGTGGACGTAAGGGCCACCTTACTAAATTTTGTTATGATAGAATATATGTTTCAAATTTAGCAAAGAATTTTTTTGGGTTAGAGAATGTACTAATCCCCATGGACCCAAGAAGATATGGGTACCAAAGACCACCCCTCCTATTTTTGATGTAGGTGTGGGCTCTCACATGACGTGAGAGTTGCCGTACCTTGGAGTGGATGCGTTCCGAGCTTCATGGAAATTAATTGGATGCATCACTTTCAAGGATGTTGGTGGAGAAGACCACCATGTTTTGGAGACAAGGGAAGTTGCCTTCTAGGTTTTGGTAACGATTAACTCCTTATTTTATTTACATGCTTTCCATGTTTATCATATATAGCATGTTTTATTGTTTATTGATTATTATGACAATGCCATGCTTATTAAATCCTTGACATACATGTTTAGTATTTTGAGACACCCATGTTTAAAATGGATTATTATTTTGTGTTCTCATCATTTGTTTAGCTATCATGTATATCATAGGTTTAATAACATGTGAATCTACATAATAATCATGTTTATGTTTTTCATGATTATTCATATCTTGTTTTATGCTTCATGCTTTGAATATTTTTGAATGTTAGTTTTCATTAAAACTTGGTATATACTTGTACATATAGTGGGCCACAAATAAATCTATATATGTTTGAGCTTGAATGCTTATTTGAACCCATTAGATGTGCTAGTATAGTCTATTTTTGATGATCCATGCATTTTAAACTTGTATTCTATTTTTAGATTTGTTTTGTGTGTTTTCATTCCATGTATATGTCTATTTTGCTAAACCTTAAGATATACATGTATACCCCTTGAGTCATTTGCCGTTCATGCAAATCTATATATATGGACTCAATTGTGTTTAGGGATATGTATGTATACTTTTATGTTGACAAATCATAAATATACCTTGAAATGAATCTTGTTTTTAATGAAAATTTTGTTTCATGTTTTGTGTTTACATTTAACTTCATGTATATGTCCATTTTATCTAAATTATTGTTATTATATACATCCTTTTGAGCCACGTGCCTTCATGCATATATCTTTATAAACTCAATTGTATTTGGATATGTATGTATACTTTAATTTGTATAGGACATACATTTACCTTGAAGATTAAATAGTTTTAATGATTTTCATGTTTTCTTGTTTTAAGGAATATGAGCTTAATTACCAATTTCATGATTATGATCTTCACATTGTATTTGTACACTCACTTTTATTGATTACTCATGTGTTTGTTTTCATGAGTCATATTTGTGCTTAATTGACTTGAGTGTTGATTATCATGTGGATTTCATGTTTTCATGAAAAATAATTTGTTGTTATTCCTTACTTGAAGGATTTCGTACTAGTTTAAAAGATTTTTCATTTAACTAGTTCGTATTCTTCATATGCTAGAGTTTTCAAACACACTTTTGAAAACCCCTACCTTCTATGGGAGGTTGGATGGGAGATCATGGTCATGTATGCTTTAAAATGAAAATCATTTAAAACTTGAACCTTGATTGGGAGGTATAGGTAATATGAGATATACATTTGATCTTATTGTTTCAATTGGTATCATTGGACTCTTTCAATTGGTATCAATTTTGACCTTTCTTGTATACTCATATATGTTTGTATGTAAGTATGCTTTCAATTTTTAAGAATATCAATTTCTATTGGTATTTACTTTCATACATATATAGTGTTTGTTTATGCTAGTGCTTGAGTTTTAACTTTGTTTCAATTGATTCAATTTTCAATTGGTATCTTATTTCAAGCCTATGCATGTGTTTTGTTGGTATTTCATAAAGGGGAGAAAATTTTTCATGTTTACAATTGGTATTTGTTTTCCACTCCCATACTTTATGATTGAAAAATTTCAATTTGGTATCATATGTTCAAAATGAAAGACATTTACAATTGATATCAAATTTTTGTTTTAGACAAAAAGGGGGAGAACATTTTTTTAACCCTTTATTGATTCATTGTTTCGAACAAAAAGGGGGAGAAAAATTATTGATTTGGTTTGCTTTTACCCCTTATTGAAGATTGTTTCTTTGTATTAAAAAAAAGGAGAAGATTTTGTTTTGTTTTGGTTTTTACCCCTTTGTTGATGATTGACAAAAAGGGGGAGAATTATTTGAGAGTTTAACAAGTTTAATATGCACGTTTTGTTTTGCATATATTAAGTATAATTTAGTTTAATTTTATCTAGAGCATGTTTTGTTTTTGAACATTTCATGGTATCTAGAACCTTTTATTGTTTATGCATTTATATGCATTCATGTTTAAGAGCCTTTATTGCATATCATTTATATTTATTTGTTTATGCATGAGTTAAGGGGGAGTTTCTTTGAAGCTTAACTTTAATCCATGCATATATAACTCCATGAGTTTTGTCATGATCAAAAGGGGGAGGGAATGAATGTTGGCCCAAAGGCCTTCCACTCTAGTTTTGATGATGATTAACTCATGTAGTTATGTTTACTAATAATCTTGTGATTTTAGTTTCAGATCATTAAGCAAGATATTAGTTGGTGATTGCTTCCAAAAGAGGTGTTTTAGAAGCTTTCACATGGTGATTCCAGGGCTCAAGCATCAAGATCACACTTTGCCTAGCTCATGGATGGAGTTTTGGACCGAGTCGACTTGAAGATGAAGATCGTCAAGAAGACTTGGGTATCCTAGTGTTTAGTGTGTTTAGATCATTTGTAAATCTTAGTATAGTTGATATGCTCAAGTGCACACACACACAAGCTTTATGTTTGGTTTTTGGTTTTCATGAATAGTTAATCAAAACAAGTTTAAATGGTTTATATGTATAATAGATGTATTCTAGTTATACATGCATGCTTAAACTTCCTATACAAACTTATTTTGACTATCTTATTCATGTATAGAAAAATACAAGTTTGATAAAAACATGTTTTTTTTGGTAAAATGTTAAGACACAATAATAGTTCAAATTGCTTGATAATTGAGTTGAAATTTTTATCACATGTTTATATATCAATGCAAAATGAAAAACTATTTTTGGGTATTTTTACAAAACTTAAAAAGATTTTCTAAAATATTTTAACATATGTTTCTGTCCCTAAACAGTGGCTGACAGGCCAGGACGGTCGACGCACGGGTCGACCGTACCAAGGGCCGGTCGACCCTTGCGGTCGACCGACGTGCACAAAGCTTGTGCACGTTTGGCAGTCACAGGGACGGTCGGCCGGGCGGCCGACCGGACCTGAGAGCAGTGCTCTCTGTTTCTGTGGGTCGACCGGGCGGTCGACCGGGTTTGCCCAACGGTCATATTTCAGACCGTTGGCGGTCGGCCGGGCCGGCCGACCGGTAGCCTGTCAGGCTGCCAGATCAGCCTAACGGCTAGTTTTCTATTTTGGCCTTTATAAATCCCATTCCTTTGGGATTTTGGCTAAGGTTTTTACAAGAGAAAAATTACTGTTTCCCTAGAGTTAAAAACAAGTTTTCAAAAGTGTTTTTGGGATTTAAACTTTCAAATTTGATTTTGTGTTTTAGGGTTTGGGAAAATCAAAGAAAAGAGTATTTTGGGAGATTTGTCTTGGCTTTCATTTTCTATCTTTTACAAGAGTTTTTCCAAGTATTTTTCTTTGATTTCTTGATTTCCAAACACCTAGTTTTTTCACTTGAGCTATATCATCTATCCTATTCTATTAGGATCTTTTGTTTGTGAAAAAAGAGATTATTTGAGGTTGTTGAGCCTCCATATTGTACACCCTTGCTTTTGTTTGTATCCCTCTTTGGTAGAGGTGATCGGGTGATTGGTTTGCTCCCTCTTTGGTAGAGGTTGAGATTATGGTTTGCTCCCTCTAGTGAGAGGTGGAGATTAGTTGTAACCCTCTTCGGTAGAGGTGTTGGTTGTTGTTTGGCTAAGGGCCTACCCCTCTTGTGTGAGGTGGTGTTTGTATTGAGAGAGGAGTTTGGTACTCCTTATATTGTAACAAATCCTCTTCGATAGAGGTTCCCTCGGTGGGAGATAGTGGATTAGAAATCCTTCTCGGTGAAGGCGGGGACGTAGAGCTAGGGGCTCGAACCTCGAAACATATCTTTGTGTTTGCGTTTGATCCATTATCTCTAAACTCTCTCTCTCTCTCTTTATTTTGTGCAAATCATCATTCTTAGCATCATATCATACTGCTTGCATTTGTGCCTTGCATATATTCATATTGCCTATTCATCTTATATGCTTGGTTGTTGGTGTGTGCCTCACTTGTACTTAACCACAGAGCTTCACATAGCACCTCAACCCATTAAAGGGGAATCAAGAGGAGTTAGTCCAGAGCCTTTCACGGGGAATTCGGTTACACTTGGTGTTGTACTAAGTGTGTTGCAATATTGTTTTTAAGCTTCCGCATTTTAGCGCATTTTGTTTCTAGATTAGTATTATCACCTATTCACCCCCCCAGGTGATTTACATATTCTACCAGTTCAGTAAAAGAGTTAGCCATATATTTAGTCACTCCCATCAATTGATCACATCACTAAAGTGGTAGAGATAATTTGATTTTTAATTAAACAGTTCTAGATGGGTTGTACTTGAGTGCTATCACTTCATCTCACTTGCATTCTTGAGTTGATTGCTTGAGTGAAAATATGACAAGTGAGATGTTCTTTTTGAAGTGAATTATGTCCACTCCGAGCTGCCACAATACTCTACATCTCTCTTATTCTCACTTTGCAGCTGAATCAGAAGCCTACACATGTGACCGTTTGACTTTTTTCCCAGCTGCTACAGACTACAATTTATATTTTACTTACTAGAGAGAAAAGCTTCTCTCTTTTCTCCAATTACAATGATTTCTCTTCCTCTCTCTTCCTCTTTCTTCTAAGCTGCAGCAAGCAGTAATGTCCAGATTTTTCAGCCAATAAATATCTCGGTGCTGCATTTAATACCTAAAGAGAGAAATTTCCTTCTCTCTCTAGTGACCAATTTTTTTTATCTATGATCTGTTATTCTTTAAATGTTGATTTGCAATTAACAGAGGAAGAAAAAAAAATAAGAGACTTGCATAGAAAAATTTCTGAAAATTATACCACATTCAAAAAGCTTTAACTTTCAAATTCCTTTTTAGAGAGAAGTTATTGTGCAGAGGCTTCTTCAGTCTTCCAACAAACTTTTCTATTCAAGAAGTGCAAAGCATTCAATTCATCAATCAACTCTCTTACATACTTCAATCATTTCTCAATGATTGAGGAATACTGATTTTATTAGTTTCATTTATTTCAGATTCTCTTTCAATCTCTTAATTTCATGTACCAAATTTATTGAACATAATTTCTTTTACTCTTTGATTAAATAAAGTCTCTCTTATACATTTCATTTCATTTTATTATTGTGCTAATTGGTTCTCACATTTATTTTAGAGAACAACATCATGTTGTGATATTTGTGCTCTCTCATGGTGAAGAGGAGTGAAGACCAAGCTCGGGAAGAGTCTAGACAGTTGCAAAACTTTTCGGGGAGAAGAATAGAACTCCAAGCTCGAGGAGAGTTTAGGCGGGGTGATCATTTCTTCGGCGAGAAGCTAATATTGGATTTGAAATCCTAAAGAGGAGGCTTCTAGGTGGTGGATGTAGGGAAATTTCTCGAACCACCCTAAAATTACTGTGTTCATCTTTCTCTTTCTCTCTACACTTATTTATTATTGCTGGATTAATTATTTAATTCTGAATACTGATAATTGATCTTACGAGCTAATTTTGACAACAATTTCATATATATTACCAGTAAAATTTTATACTTAGTCAGATTTTATTACTGTCAATCTTATCAGTGATCCTGCCGGTCAAAACTGTGATCCTACTAGTACTTCAAGTAATTAAAATTGAATTAATTGATATAAATTTCACTTAGACCCTATTCAACCCCTTCTAGGGTTCAATAGTTTGGATCATGGAAAGAAAGAGATCGGGTTTGAATTTGGGGAGAAACAAAGATTTTTAGCTTTAGATTTAGATTTGGGGTTGGTTTTGCCAATAAACTAGTTCATGAGGTATTCGTGCTACATAGTTAGTAGTACAAGGGGCCTTTTTGCTATTTACGCGAAATAAAATCGTTGCTACCATTTCATTGTTTGGTGTTATACAAAGAAAGAAAAGGCTACATACAAAAGGTGTATCACGGTCCATTGGCTAATTTAAGCATTAAGATGATTTTAGTGAAGTGGCAGATAATTCCATCTGTGTCACACTCTCTATTTCTGGTAAAACTCTTAGGCATTTGTTGGATTTGGTTGGTATTTTAATCTCCCAAATGTTTCTGGTAAAACTCTTCATATGCTTGAGCTCAGAGCCAAGTCCGCGGCTATGTGTTTGTGGCTAAGATTGGGATTATCGGTTGAGTTGTTGATTTGGGTTTTGATTTGAATTTGAGTCAGTTTTGATTTTGGGATTTGTTTTGCTTGTGGATTGGAGATTTGGATTTCAGTTTTGTTGGATACTCTGTTTGAACTTGTTGTTAGCTTTGTCCGCCAACTGTTTGTTGAATTGTCTTACTGAGCTTCGTCTTCTTGCAGGGCATACCAACTGTTCGATGAAATGCCTTGCTGTTGTTTGATAAATTGATTCAAAGATGCTCCTGACTTTAAACTTTGAAAAGCCTACAGATCATAAAAATTTAATACTTCATTGCTTCTTTTACATAATTTAATCATAAACTCACTCAATAAGAATATTAAATAGTAAAAATATTAGTTTCATCGTAAGGTGACAAATCACCAAGAAAATACTTAGGCTTCACAACTTAACAATCTCCAACTTGGAGACTGATTATTGACACAGTAGTGACATTCCATCTCTCTCCTACTTTAACTCTCAACTCATAGTAAATTTGATGCGTCTTAACTTCGAATTTTCAGTTTTGAAGGCCTACAGAAGCTGAACAAGTTTTCAACATCTCCACCGTGACCTTGGTCAACATATCTGCAGGATTCTGACTTATGTGTCTCTTCTTCGGTGACAACACACCATCCTTCAAAAGTATATGAATGAAGTGGTATCACACATCAATGTGCTTAGTTCTATCATGATAGATTGGATTATTAGAAAGATCTATAGTACTCTAGCTATTACTGTGCAGAAGGGTTCACCTGCTCCTTGTCAAGCTCTTTCGTAAAAATCCTTCAGCTATTCCTTGTCAAGCTCTTTCATAAAAATCCTTCAGCTATATCAACTCCTTGCAAACTTCTGTTGCTGCAACATATTCAGCCTCTATAGTAGACAAAGCAATTATCTTCTATAACCTCGACACCTAACTTACTGCTCCACTACCCAGCATGAAACATAACTTGTGGCACTCCTTCGACTATCTACATTACTCGCAAAGTCAGAATCAACATATCTGTATAGACGAACACCTGTGCCTTCATAGCATAAAGCCATATCTGAACTTCTTTTCAGATATCTCAAGATTCATTTAACTGCTCTCCAGTGCTCCTGCCCGGGATTGCTCATGTACAGACCATAACAACATCAAGTTGCCAACAACTGATGCATATGAAGCCTTTGACATCAGAGCCTTTTCATCTTCAGTCTTCGGTTCTTATGCCTTCGGGAGATTAAAAGGCCTCCTAGCGGAACGTTTACAGGTTTAGCATGCACCATATTAAACTATCTCAGCACCTTCTCAATGTATTCTGCTTGTAACAACTTCAACTGTCTTCTTCCTCTCTCTCTGCTAATCTTCATTCCAAGTATTTTCTTCGCAGGACCTTAAGTCCTTCATCGAGAATTTCTTTGCCAATTGAGCTTTGAGATTTACAATTTCCTCATGCTTGAACCTGCAGCAAGCATGTCATCAACATACAGAAGTAGTATGATGTAGGAATTCTCAAAATACTTGAAATGGTAACAATGATCAGCTTGTAATCTCATGTTTCCACTACTAGTCATAAATTTGTCGAACTCCAAATATCACTGCTTAGAAGCTTGTTTCAAGCCATAGAGATTTTTCTTGAGCTTGCAAATTAAAAGCTCCTTATCAGACATGATATACCCCTGTGACTGTATCATATATATATCTTTCAAATCATCATGGAGAAACACAATTTTAACATCCAGTTTGCTCTAGATGTAAATCCTCCATTATCACAATGCTTAAAATAGATCTAATGGTGGTTAACTTTACAACAGGAGAAAAAATCTTGATAAAATCAATATCTCCTATTGTTGAAATCCCTTCCCAACCAATCTTGCCTTGTACCTCTTGGTCCCGTCATTCTCCTCCTTCAATCGATAAATCCTGTTATGTAGGGCTTTTTATCTTCGAGCAGCTCAACTAAATCTCATGTTTGGTTCTTCATGATAGATTCCATCTCATCATTCATAGCAAGCTCCTACTTGTCCTTGGCTTTCACCTGTGAGGCTTCCTCATAACTCTTGGGGTTCACCACCATTAGTAAATAAGAGATAGTGTAAAGAAGAGTATCTCTCTGGATCTTTGGTCGGCCTCATCGATCACCTCACCTCAGTTTAGTTTAGGGGGTGTGAGGCTCTACTTAGGATTCCTCATTCCTTATGGAATGCTCCGAATCTTCTTTATAGGAACATCATCAAGTTCAACAAACTCCGAATTCGCAACACTGCTCAGTTGCTCCAGAGTACGCCGAGGTGCCCTCCGAGATCCTTCTCCAGAGTGCTCCTCTTTGTTAGCAAGTTCTTGTACATCTTTGTTGACACTCAGAAAATACAAACTCCAAGGTTGCTCTGCAACTGGCCCGAATGATGTCAAACTTGTCGACACTTTTAAATAATAAGTCACAGACAAGCTGAAAACCTGTTCATCCCTGATGGACAAACTGATAACTTGGACTCTACTAATTTAGTGAAGCAGACAGTGAACCAAATGTTTGTCTTCTGAAGAAGCCCAAGAGGCTAACATTTAGCTTCACTTCAAGCTCAACTTTAGCTGTGCAGTAAGCTCAATAGCTCCACTGTGGGCTCATTTCTTAGCTTCGTCTTAAGCTTTCCATAGCTCTATTGAGAGCTCTCTTTTAAGCTTCGCTGCAAGCTCAATCACCTTCACACAAGTTACCCTTAGCTCCACTGTGAGCTTATCTTTTAGCTTCACATGAAGCTCTTTTAGCTCCGCTGGGAGCTCTTATGGTCATTTTTGACTATTTAAAAAAATCTCAGCACGAGATTAATGTGATAAATATCAATTTGGGCAGTTAATTACCATTATCTTTTCACTCCTTAATGTTGGTCCAAAGGCCCATCACTTTAGTTTGATGATGATTAACTCATATAGTTATGGTACTAATGATCTTATGTTTAATAAGTTTCAGATATTTATCAAGATCTTAGTCGGTGTTTAGCTTTAACAAAAGATTCAAAGTCAAATTTTAAAGCTAACACGTGTTGATTTAAGAGCTCGCGCTCAAGATCGCATCAAGTGCTCAAAGTGAAATCTATCTCATGAATTGAGTTTGGATCAAGTCGATGGAGAAGAAGATTTTCATGAAGACTTGAGTTCATGTTTGTAAGTGTTAAGATTTTTTGTTTTAAATAAAATGTAAAAGATAGATTAGTTGTGGCTTGCTCAAGCTTATATTCCACACCACACAAAATTTATATATCGCTTACATGTTGAATAGTTTTAGTTCTTGGAAAATAAAGTTTTTGTTTTGGTTTAACCGGTTGAGTTTCAAAGAATGCATCTTTTATTTTCATGAATAAGATTTCATCAAAATAAATTTACTTGGTTTATATGTGTATTGGATTTCATCTATATATATTATTGCTTCATATTGCTAACTAACTTATTTTGATGAGTTTATATCACGTGTTTTTAAAGTTTTGTATTTATCAAAACTTATTTTGAGCTTATTGTCAAAAACAAGTATATTTCATTCTCTATGTGAATTGTATCATATCCATACACACTATGCTTCAAATATGTTTAAATATCTTATTTTTGTATTTGAACAAGTTTTGAAAAAATTAGATTTCATTTAGAAAGTTTGTTTTTGAAGAGTACAGTTTTCTATTTAAGCCTAAATTTCTATGCCTCAAAAATAGTACACATATGTGTAATATGTGTTGATTTTTGCTCACACATATTTGAATTTCAAAGTATTTCCATGAACTTATTTTTGTAGAATTTATGGGATTTAAATAAAATTTTAATATTTTTTCAAATTTAGAATTTAAACCTTTAAAATTTGGTTTTGGGCGGCTGTCGGCCGACCGAGCAGTCGATCAAAGCAGGGCTCAGCCGACAGAGTGGTAGACTGACATACACAAAGCCTGTACAAGGCCCATGCCCTTGGCTTGGTTGGCCGACTAGTCGACCATAGCTAGGTAGCGGTCGACCGATCGGTCGACCAACTGGCTTCACCCAACTCTTGGTTGGGTGCTGGTCGATCGAACGGTCGACGACAGAGAGGCTTCCTCTCTATGTCCTGGGGAAGGTCGACTGGCAACCCTAGCGGTCTGAAATATGACCATTGGCGGTTGACTGACAGGCCATCTGGTTCCCAACGGCTAGTTTTTGACAGCCTCTATAAATTAGGACTTTTGGCCAGTTTTGGGTAAGATTTTTAGAAGTGTTTTCAAGAGCTCTTTTACAGAGTTTCTTCACAAGTTTTAGAGTTTCATTTTCATATCCAAAAGAGAGTTTTTTTATGAGTGAATCTCTTGAGTTTTCAAAAGCATTCTCTTAAGTTTTTCCACCACAAATCTATCTTATTTTCTCACACAAGCTTGAGCTTTCCATTGCTATATACATCCTCTAGGATATTTGTATGTGAGAGTTTGTTTGTGATCAAGAAGTGATCACAAATTTTTCATGTTTATTTTTGAAGGAATTGTAGAGGTTGCAGCCTCGGCGAACTTGTGAGTTCGTGTTGTGAAGAGTTTTTGAGGGAGCTCATTGTAGATGTGCGGCCTCGGCAAGCTAGTTAGCTTGCGTGTGTTGTTCTTGCGGGGATAAGTGAGGGACTTGTAGGCCCAAGAGTTCTTGAGGGAGCTTGTTGTAGGTGTTGCGACACCGAGTGATCTTGCGGGATCAATTATAGTGAAAATCCTTTAGAGTGTGAAGGCGGGAGGGAACGTAGAGCAAGTGGCTGGAACCTCAAAACAAATCTCCCGTGTATGCGATTGCTTATATATATCTCTTTCTCATTTGTGTTTTATATCTTGCATACTTTTAATTGTCCATATCTTTATATGCTTGATATAATTTGTGCTTAATTGACTATGCTTGGGATTGTTTAATATTTGGCATGCTCTCATTCATTGCTCATCTAGTACATGCTTGATATTGTATTTGTGTGCTTACACTTATATTCATCTAAGAGAGCTATAGTAGCACCTCAACTCTTAATCTAGAGGAATCTTGAGAAGAAGTCTAGAGCCTTTCACAAAAATTTATCTTCACTCTTTGGTTATACGTTGTGTGTGATTTTAGTTTGCATAATTAGTTTTAATTCCATATTATTCATCATTAGAATAGCTAGTCACCTATTCACCCCTTTAGGTGACGTACAAGTGGTATCAGAGCTTGGTGCTCTTGATTTGGGTCTAACAACCTAGAGTAAAAGATTCTATTTTTGCTAACCACAATATTTGCATACACGCACGTGGATTTTCTTATACCTCCTATGTTGATATTCTTAACTTCCAAACTTGAAAAGTTAAGATGTCTATGTACATCAAAGCCCTAGGCATTCATGTTTATCTTGCCACAACTAAAGATTCATATTTTGTAAATGGCAAGCATCTTAAGGCTAATACAAAAGCCATCCATATCTTAAAATCAACCCTAAATGATGAATATTTATTTAGGATTTCTAATTTTTATTCGGTTTTTATAGTATGAAGCACTCTCATCACTCTTGGTGAACAAACAACACATGATAAGGAGAGTAACTTGGATGAAGGAAGTACTACTTCCAATATGTGTTATATGGTCCAAGGGGATGACCCCCTTGAGGTAAATTTGAATCCGAGCTTGCTGAAGATGTTGACATGCCATGTGATGAGCTTGCATTATTTTGTCAACAACTTCTTAAAAAATGAATTATTGAAGAAAAAAAAAGATTCTTTTAAAAATAAATTTAAAATTGGTTTAAAAGAAAATGAATCTTTGAAAAATCAAGCTAATTTATTTTCTAAAGAAAAAGAGATTGTTTTGAAAGAAAATGATTCTTTAAAGAAGAAAATAGTTTTGAAAGAAAAAGAAAATAATTCTATTTCTAAAAAAAATGATTCTCACTCTTGCTGTGTTTCTCATTCTACTATTCCATCATCTTCTATTGACAAAAATGAGATTCATGTTTTGAAAAATAAAATTGATTGTTTGGGCTCCACTTTGAGCCAATATGCTATTGATCATTTTAGATTGAAATCCATGTTTCATAAGAAACAAATTTCACATATTCATGCACATACCCTATGGCCTACATCTCATGCACACCATTCTCACACTCATGCTCATATGTATGTTAGAGTGTACACATGTACACATTGTGGCTGCAAGGGCCATCTTGCAAAATTTTATTTTGATAGATTAAATTCTATAAATTTTACAAATAAAAATATTTCGGTTCCTATTATTTCTAACCCTCATGGACCATGAAGAAAAACGTGGATACCAAAATCTACACCACTTATTTTTGATGTAGGTGTGTGCTCTCACAAGACGTGAGAGGATTGGTGCTTTGGTGGTGGATGCATTTGGAGCTTGAAGGATAAACCTATTTGATTCATCACTTTCAAGGAGTTTTGGGGAGGACTACCGTATTTTAGAGAAATGAATTGGCTACATCAGTTTTGGTAACCATTTCATCCTCCACTTTTAAATATTTTTAATGATTATATGCTTATATCGTATATTGATATGCAAATCTATTAAAACTTGTGTTATACATGTATAATTTTTAGTTACATGATAACATGCTTTATTTCATTTATGTACTTATTTTATATTTGATTGTACATTGTATGTCCCAGTTTTGATGATTCTTGCATGTTTATATGATATATCATGTTTTTGTGAAAAACAATTTCATATGAGTTTGTTTTGAGCTTTATTGATTTATTTTCATGAATATATTATTTACATGATTTTTGAGCACTCACTTTTTGTTTACTCATGAGCACATATTTATGCTTTATAGACCTTGAGTATCAATTTTTGTGTAATTAGCATGTTTTCATGAGATACATGTTTTGACTCATTTTTGTAGAATCTTGAACTAGTTTTTAAAAACTATTTCAAACTAACCTTTTATTCTTCACATGGTAGTGTTTTCAATCTATAATTATTTTTAAAATCTTATTTTTGAAAACCCTTACTATAAGGGCAGTTGGCAGGACGATCATGCCTTGTGTGACTCAATGGATATTTTTTTAAACTTGAGCATAATAGGATGGTAGTCATAAGTTATACACGTACATATCATGAAAATTAATTTTTGTATACTCATACTTGTTTTCTATATATGTATGCATCATATTTTAATTGGTATTTTATTGGTAGTCATACATATATATGATTACTTGTGCTAATTTAAAAAATATTCATACATATTCTTTATAGCACAAATTATTTTATGCTAAGCTTGATTTAGTTTTAAATGTTAATTGATATCTTTTACTAGCTTATGCATCATTTAAAAAGGGGAGAAATTTTTTTTAACTTAAAATGATTTCATTGATTTATCAAAATTTGTTTGTTGATTTCAAGAGGTATCAAAATTTTTTTTTCATTTACAAGTTAGTATAAAAAATTTATTATTTATTTCAATTGATATCAAAATTTGTTGTTTATTTTAATTGGCATCAAAATTTGTTTTTCAAAATTTGTTTTGACTTGTATTGCTTATATGTAAGGGGAGCTTAACATCTCCTTTATGTATAGATTCATGTTGAGTGTATTTTATATAAAAAAGAGCTCGATCTTTTTTCTTTATATGGTATATGTGTATAGGGGAGCTTAACATCTCCTTTTATACATTGTATATTATGCTTATATGAGTTAGGATCTAGTCATCCCTTCTCCATATAATGCATGAATGTAGGGGGAGCTAACTTAACGTCTTTCCTCTTTATGAATTTATATCACATATACATATTTAAACTCTAAATTCTTCTTTCAATTTGTCTTTTTCCCCTTGTTGATGAGTGACAAAAAGGGGGAGAAAGATTAGTTTATATATGCATATTTTGTTTATTGTTTATGCATATATGTATGATTTTGTTATGAGCTTCATTGAATATCTTTTTTTATGTACTATGCATGAGTTAGGGGGAGCTTCTATGAAGCTTATCTTTAATCCATGCACATATAATACCTTGAGTTTTGTCATCATCAAAAGGAGAGAGATTGTTGGCCCGAAGGCTCATCACTCTAGTTTTGATGATGACTAACTCATATAGTTATGGTATTAATGATCTTGTGTTTAATAAGTTTTAGATATTTGTCAAGATCTTAGTCGGTGTTTATCTTCAAAAAGCTTCGAAGTCAAGTTTTGAAGATAGCACGTGTTGATTCAAGAGCTCGTGCTTCAAGATGGCATCAAGTACTCAAAGGGGAGTCTAGCTTATGGATCGAGTTTGGATCAAGTCGATGGAGAAGAAGATTTTCAATCATGAAGACTTGAGTTCATGTTGTAAGTGTTAAGATTTTTTGTTTTAGATAAAATAAAAGATAGATTAGTTGTGGATTGCTCAAGCTCATAGTCACACACACATAAAATTTATATATCGCTTTCATGTTGAATAGTTTTAGTTCTTAGAAAATAAAGTTTTGATTTCAATTTAACCGGTTGAGTTTCAAAAAATACATCTTTTGTTTTCATTAAAAATATTTCATCAAAACAAGTTCACTTGGTTTATGTGTGTAGTAGATTTTATCCATATACATTATTACTTCATATTTCTTAAATAACTTATTTTGATGATTTTATATCACGTGTTTTAAAGTTTTGTATTTATCAAAACTTATTTGGGTTTATTATCAAAAATAAGTATATTTCATTTTCTATGTATATTGGATCATATCCATACACATTATTCTTCAAATATGTTTAAATATCTTATTTTTATATTTGAACAAGTTTTGGAAAAATCGGTTTTCATGTAGAAAGTTTGTTTTTGAAAAATACGATTTTCGGTTTAAGCCTAAATTGATATACCTCAAAAATTATTTACATGTTTGTAATATGCGTTGATTTTTGATCACACATATTTGAATTTCAAAGTATTTATATGAATTTTTTTGTGAAATTTATGGATTTAAGTAAAATTTTTATAGGTTTTCAAATTTAGAATTTAAACCTTTAAAATTTGGTTTTTGGGCAGCTGTCGGCCAACCGAGCAGTGAACCGACGTGCACAGAATATGCACAAGGCCCATGTCGACCAAACGGTCAACCGTAGCTAGGTATCGCTCGACTGATCAGTCGACCAACTGTTCACCCAACTCTCAGTTGGGTGCCGGTCGACCGAACGATTGACCGACAGAGAGGCTTCCTCTTTGTGGCTTAGGACGATCGATTGGGCAGTCAACTCGAAACCTCAATGGTCTGGAAATATAACTGTTGGCCGGTCGACCGACAGGCTGTCTGGCACCGAATGGCTCGTTTTTGACATCCTTTATAAATTAGGACTTTTGGCCAGTTTTGGGTAATATTTTTAGAAGTGTTTTCAAGAGCTCTTTTACAGAGTTTCTCTACAAGTTTTAGAGCTTCATTTCCATATCCAGGAGAGAGTTTTTCAAGAGTTAATCTCTTGAGTTTTCAAAAGCATTCTCTTGAGTTTTTCCACCACAAATCTATCTTGTTTTCTAACATAAGCTTGAGCTTTTCATTGCTATATACATCCTCTAGGATACTTGTATGTGAGAGAGTATGTTTGTGATCAAGAAGTGATCACAATTTTTCATCTTTATTTTTGGAGGAGTTGTGAGGTTGCGGCCTCACGAACTTGTGGGTTCACGTTGTGAAGAGTTCTTAAGGGAGCTCATTGTAGAGGTGTAATCTCGGCAAGCTAGTAAGCTTGCATGTTGTTCTTGTGGGGTCAAGTGAGGGACTTACGAGTGCAATAGTTCTTGAGGGAGCTCGTTGTAGGTATTGCGGCAACGAGTAATCTTGCGGGATCAATTATAGTGGAAATCCTTCATCTTGGTGAAGGCGGGAACGTAGAGCAAGTGGCTCGAACCTCGAAACAAATCTCCTGTATTTGTGATTGCTTATCTCTCTCTCACTTGTGTTTTATATCTTGATACTCTTAATTGTCCATATCTGTATATGATTTGATATAACTTGTGCTTAATTGATATATACTTGGGATTGTTTAATATCTTGAATGTTCTCATTCATTGCTCATCTAGTACATGTTTAATATTGTATTTTGTGCTCATACTTGAATTCAACCAAGAGAGCTATAGTAACACCTCAACTCTTAATCTAGAAGAATCTTGAGGAGAGTCCAGAGCCCTTCATTGAGATTTTGCTTCACTTTTGGTTATACATTGTGTGTAATTTTAGTTTGCATAATTAGTTTTAATTCTGCATTATTCATCATTAGATTAGCTAGTCACCCATTCCCCCCTCTAGGTGACCTACACTTGATTGGTTGGAGAGGATCAAGGGAAATCTCTCAATGAGATGGAGAAAATCAAGATATTGTTATAATAACCCTGAGCCAGCTAACTAATTAGCTTCGCTAGCTTCGCAGAAGCCGCATTTAGCTTCAAAACGGAGCTAAACATTAGGTGACCAGTTGCACCCCATCAAGCCTATAAATAGCACATTGCTAGGCTCTAGGCTGGATTTTTTGATTACGGGTTGGCTGAAAAATTTCTGAAGAAGACTGATCATCTTGGAGAGAGATTTCTCAAGAAATCACTCTTTAGTTCCCAGGCTTTCTTTAGAGAACTTGGCTTCTCTTTTAGGGTGCTAATATCCTCACGATCTTCATTTCTTAAATGATTCACAGAACCAGGTAAGAAGAAAATCCTTAAGCTAAAGACTCAAAGACTCGTTCACTCGCATCGTAAACGAAACAAAGTGGTCACGCATCGATCAGACTTCTACCAGCACACTTCTTCAGAAACTCTAGAAGAAAGTTCTTGTAATTTCTTTTTAATCTCTTCAAATTTTGTAAAGTTTTCCCATACCGAAATCAATGAAAAACATGATGGTGACTCTGTGGAGAGTGTCTTCTTCAATAACAAGAAGACGGTGTCACAATGCGATGACGAGAACCCTGGGTCTACTGCTGAGACATTGGTCATCGAATTTGATTAAGAGAGATTCAAGCAAATTCTCTCGGGGGGTATCTCAAAACCCACCCCATTAGTGCACGTAAGCAAAGGAAGATCTCAGTGGCTAAGTCTACTCTAGCCACTTCTCGGAAATAAGTCTCTGATGAAATGAAGAAGGTCACTTGCGGGCCTAACTCAGTCTCAACAGAGACTAAAGTAGCTTCGCGTCAACACCTGTACGCTGTGTGCGAGGCTAAATCAGCCTCCGAGCCTATCTGGATTTAAAAATCCGTTTCAGCCTCGTGCGAGGCTAAAGGTTCTCTGGTTTCAACTTCGATAGAAGCTCACGTAGTCTCTAACTTCAAGACTACTTTAGCTCTTCACAGAGCTCAGCCTTGCTTCTCTCGCGAAGCTAAAGGAAAAGCACTCATAAGTGTTATAAGCGAAGCTCTTGTAGCTTCGCTCCCTGCTGCCAAAGCTTCTGTCTATGAAGCTAAATTTGAAGCACACTCTGGTGCTAACAATGAAGTTACTTCACTTAAAGAAAAAGGAGTACTTCATATTACTAAAGCACCAAGTGCTGAAATAGCTTCACTCCATGACAAAGCTATTTTAGCTTTGCAACCAGCCAAGAGATCAGCCTCCATGGCTAAGTCTAGGGCTAATCCTATGACTTTTCAGCCCACAGGGCTAATATCCAGCCTCCCCGAGTATCCGTGTTGGATTGATTGGGTCCACTCAATACAGACTTATGGGAATTTCTGAGCAACAAGCGGAAATCCCACCTTGAAGAGCAAGTTCACATCTCGCCGTCTCGGTGCGGACAAGCGGGGTGTCAACTTGTGACTATACACTCCGCTAATTGTTGTTTGGGGCCAATCCCAACAACACCTCCTCCTAACAAACAATCAGATTCGACCGAGTTTAGCCCAAATATTTGAAGAGTCCAAATCTAGGAGGAAGAGGAAAGCCAAAAAGCCTCACCTCACTATAGCTTCTATCAACATGATGGGCAGAGGAAGGGACTCGATGCAATCTCGAAGAGGAAGACAAGGGGTTCGCGCTCCCTCAGTTAGTTACCCAGATCCTTACTATAGCCCAGGCTTAAGTCAGGTTCTGATTAAACCAAAAGGTGCCTTCCGAGGTACCTGCTCCAGGATAGCAATACCCCACAATTATGGACAACCTTCCTCTTCCATAGGGACAACGTCGTCTGAACCATTGAGAAGCCTTTTCTCATGGTCAGATGACAAAGAAGAAGCCAGTGGTTATGCTTTCTCCACCGCCATTAGCTCCGAGCAAATAGGGATTATGTCAGTCACCATGATCGACAACAACCATAATGACGATCTCCATCGACGTATGGAGGCTCAAAAGCAAACTTTCAGGGATCAGCAAGCAGCTCTAGAAAATATACAACAAATGTTGGCACAGCTCCTAAACAATCAGAATAATTATGAAACCTCCAGTAGCTATAACGATGAGGAGGAGAACCTCGACATGGAACCCTCTAAAACTAAAAAGTCAAAGGGAAGCTCTGCAATTGATTTCAATATTATCAAAGGTATCCAAGCTCAGATTCTATCCCTGGTTTAGAGGGATGAACTGAAGAAAGTAGGGATGACACGTCCTTACCCGCTGGAATCGGACTCAGTTCCCTATCCGTTAAAGTTCAAGCCACCTACGTTGCACACATATGATCGCAAGAGCTTGCCAAATCAGCACATCCATTACTTCTAGTCACAAACTAACAATGTGATAGATAATGATGTTGTAATTACCTGACTATTCATCGGCACCCTTAGGGAGTAAACTTTGACTGGTTTAGGAGCCTTCCTAATGACTTCATCAATTCTTGAGTTGATCTAGAAACCCGATTCCTTTTTCGATTTTACAAGGATGACACCGAGGTGACCATAGATAAGCTCCTCTTGACTGTTCAGAAAGGAGGAGACTCTGTGCGAGAATATATTAAAAGGTTCCACTATCTCTCTCATGTGCCCCGTAGGCATGCCCTTGCCCATGTTGCTTCAAATATGTCAGCACAGCTTCCTCGACAGAGTGAAAGTTCGTATGAGAGCTGTCAAAGCCCATACTTGAAAGGAGCATGTTGAACAAGCAGAGAGACCTGAGAAATTAGCTAAAAAGTTCAGGCCCTCAGGGCCTAAAAATACATGGGGGGTCAATATCAAGATGCGTGATGCAACCTAATCTTCTCAATCCAAAGGGAAAGAAACATGGCAGTGAAGTTGTCTGGGGAAGCTCCACCAAAGAAAAAAAAGGAGCGGCACAAACAATAATAAGGAATCTAAGTTTTCATCGAGACAATATTCCTTCAAGGATGAACAGGTGGTGACCATCTTCCACCTACTTAACAAAGGTAACAAGCTTAACTTACCTGAATCCAGCGACCAAAAGAAGTGGGGCATACAAATGACCCCAACTACTGCCTTCTCCGTAGAATGGTACATCATCCCACCAGCAGATGCTTTGTTCTTAGGGACAAGATCCAAGCAATAATGGATGCTGGAGTTCTGACTCACAAGTCAGAACAAAAGAAAGTCATGACTAACATGATGACTCTCAATTTTGAGATCTTCCCGAGGACGACTGTTCAAGATGGATTGGCCCACCCCTAAAGCCAGACTAAATGTCGTCAATCCAATGGCAAAAAAGCAGAGATCCAAGGGCCTCATTCCAATGATGACAAAATCTGGAGAAATCATGTGGGTCCATCTGAATATCGTCAAAGATGAGCAATGGGAATCTAGCAAGCCCAAACTCAATGGCAAGTCATGTAATACAGTCTCCTTCGCAATGGATAATGACGCTGTGACTATAACTTCTCTCAGTGACTCGAAAGAAGAGAAGCTTGCCTTAACGGCGTAGCCTGCTACTTCTCAGCCACTAGGTACCCGATCTAGAAGACAGTACTTGTGACAGTACACCAGACCCCGACGAGACGCAATAGCCAACGACGTCGGGAACAACTACACCAATCCAGGCTTCGGCACCATCTCCACCACTGGATAAAGGGAAACAAAAGGAGGTTCGATTCGACAAATTATTGAAGAAGGATCCTTCTAAGAGGCTCAACGCTCCTTTCGCCTTTGACATATTGGCAGAGCTTGCCAATATCCTAGCTCCTATCACTCTACACGAGTTACTTTGCCTCTCGAAGGAGACAAGAGAGGCGCTTAGGGATGCACTTGCTGACTCAGAATTCTTTCTGATACAAGTATCTGTAATCCCTACTAATAACAATGGGAACTTGTGCCCCCAATGTCATTTGGTGCAGCGACAGGTGCTATCCATCACCTTCACTTCCAAGGATATGCTCCTCAAAAATAATAAGCATGATAAACCTCTGTATTATCTGGGCATATTGGCTCCACATGCATTGGATCCAAGTTGATCTGGGGTCTGCTCTCAGCATCATCCCGAAGAGGGTTTTCTACTACCTTGGTTTTTCACTAAACAGGTTGTCGACAACTACTACAACCATCTATGGTTTTAACACTGAGAGTAGTCACTTTTGGGCAAATGTCATACCCCGCTTCCCAAAATTCATGAAAACGGGGTCGCGATGAGAGTCAGTGACGTATATACGCGAGGAGAATACCCACATATACATGCTAAGCTTAAAGTACCTGAACAAGTTATATGATCACTATGATGACATGATAATACTGCAAAATAACATATGAATGATCACACATGATAACAAATGGATAAAGGAATAGAATAAGTAATAAGTTCAATATATCAAAAATCAAGGAAATGACGAACTAAAAGAAAGTGAGAATACTAATAAACGAATTGAGAAAACTCAAGACTCCTCGAGATGTCTGCAATCCTCTCCAAATACCCGATCAGTAAAATAACATACATGGACCTCGATGTGCAAATTTAAGGAGTCAGAACTCTCAATGAGTATATAAAATAAAGGGGGAGGTGCATTTGCATATAACATGTGAGCATACTAATATAAAGTGTACTGAATGAGAAAAAATAAGAATAGAACATAAATATAAGGAGAGCATAATACAATGTATTATCAATCAACAAACCCTAAGTATTAATATAACATACAATATATAATTTACAGAGTAATAGCACCAGTCTGTTATACAATCATATGTCAGGTCGTGAGTATAATCAGGTGTGTATTATAACATGTATATATCAATATCAATGTAAGATTCAATTTTATTATTAATTATGTCAGCAAACACCGATTGCCACATGCAATAGACGCATCCCATACTGTACCTACTACACATATCAATCATGATCCTATGTTATTGAAACTGATTGGTTGGAGACATTGTCTGTGTTTAAGCGGGTCTCGTGCATACTCGGGACCACAGCCTAAACTCTTTGCGCTGAACCAGGCCCCACCTTAAGATATTCAGGTAACATGTATAACAAGTCAAGTAACATGTATAACATGTATAACAGGAATAAGAACAGGAACAGGATGGGTGTCAGTCACCCCACAAGAACCCTGTAGTGTAACCCTCTTTCGGCTGCACAACCTATATCCTAGGTCCACCCAAAATACAGATGTTGTCTCTTCCATCAAATTCTCCAATCCTGATGTAAATTGATTAATGATCATGTTATTATATTATCAAGATTATTTAATGCACATGTTATCTAGATCACTGGGATAACTCAGTGATAGTCACGGTAACAACATCAACATATATGATCAGGATACCGGTATAACAGGATATGTAACAAGTATAACAGGAAGGTTTTGTTACCGTGTAATAATATTTTTCCAGCAACTGTGGTAATATGGACAATATAGTTATCAGGTAGATGTCATGTATGATCAGTCAAGTTTCTCAAGTGGTATCATGATGTTCAGGATGAGTAATAATATGTAGGCGTGAACTGAATAATTTAGCGCAAAATATTCAATCAACTATGATCCTTAAAATCATCAACATATCCACTCTCTAAGTCACTGGTATATCTAAGTCTCAATAACATGAAATAAATGTATACTCTACCACATCTAACCAACCATCGCTATCCAATCCAAACAAGATCATAACTAAGGAGTATAACATCCTTGATCAATATGAAATCTAGATCATCTCTACATCTAGTAGTCAATATCAATAAGGTCACTAATATTCAATTAATGTAATCAGGGTAAATTCAAAAATTCTTACTTCAATAATCCAAAACCAAGAACATATTACACATCGATATTAAAAGTAAAATATATGCACAACACCTGATGTTAATGTAACAAAATCAATCTCATCTATATACTGATTAAGATCCAATGTAAGAAATATAAATTTCAGGTCAACTCCAATTCTAACTAAGTTCATATATGTCAAAGTATCAAGAAGATCAGTCATCTTAATAAAGTAACATCATGTTTATTTCACCCTCAATATCTAAATAGTCACCAAATAAATGTCCGTAAATACCTTAAATAAATATACTATTTATCCACTAATATGAACCAGGCCAATCTCAAGATCAATCCAAGTCACATTCTAAGGTATACTACAACTAGTCTTGAAGCAAAAGTGGTAAACGTTCATATCAACTGTACAAATAAAGTGAGCATCACTGACATCACATGAAATAGTACGGGTAATCATACTGGTATATATAAATCAGATAGTCACATGAAATGATACAAACATATAAATACTATTGACAATGATAACTAAGAAAATAATACAAGAGCAAACACTCACATGAAATGACGCGGTTTGGATCCGAATTGACGTTTGGTCTTCACTGCACGAACCAGTATGGATCTCCAAATCATCCCGTGGGCCGGTCTTCAAATCACCAATGTATCGGGTCCACAACGAGCACAAATCCGGATCAGGTCCGGGTCTTTTGTAAAAATAACTCCGGTTTAACCACTATAACACACACACACATACGCATATATTAACACATATACATTATACTCATGATGCACACATGCATACATTACACACACACGTGCACGTACATATACACATATACAAATATACATATCACACGCCCCCATATACTACACACGCAAACACGCGATATATACATACACACTCATGCACACACCCACACACACACATGCACTCATGCATACATATACTTAACACACAAGCAAATAATTAAACACCCATTTACACACATATAATTACACACTTAAACTTAAATATAAACACACACACACACACACACACACACTCTTACATGCATACATTTTAATATACACATACAAAGGCATATACTCACGCACTCACTCACGTACAGGCACACACATACCCTTCATAACACAAACACGCTAAATACATTTAATACACACACACACACACATTAATATGCCCACATACTTGTTCACTCATACTGTAATAAACAGAGAAGGAGAGGGAGAAGAAGCTCACCCACGCATGCAAGAAAGACGACCATCGATGGCGGAGCTCGGCAGATCTCGCAGACAACGCTGGTGGCTCGATGGAGGCCTCGAAGGTGTCATGCTCTACTCCAGCGGCACCGTGGGAAGGAGAATGAGGAGAGGATGGCTCCTGTGGAGAGAAGATGGGAGGAAGGAGTGTGCGTGGATGTCCCACAGGGTGCTCGACATGGTGGAGCTCAGCTTAGGCTTGGTAACATAGAGAGGGGATAAGGATGGAACCAGCGTTGGTGGAGGTTGCCGAGAGGAAAAGGTTGGGGTTTGGCCGGCTATGCATGGTGGGGGTGCAAGGAGGAGAGGGTGGAAGTTGGGTTGTGCAAGATGGAAAGCAGGGAAAGGGCATGCAGGTGTGCTGCAGGGGCAGAGGATCTCGAGGGTTGTGTTGTTTGGAGGGCTCGGTCTTGGACAGGGGGTGTGCTCGGTGGTGAAGTGGCTCTGGCCCTGGTGGAGGTGATGGGTGAAGGCGATGTGAGGGCTCATGGAGGAGGGAAGGAGGTGGATCTTGGGGGTTCACTGGAGGGATCTCAGTTGCGGAGGTGGTGCTCAGGGGGTTGTTGAAGGAGAAGACCGGAGCTCGCGCACGGTGGCGTGCATTTGCGATAGGTAGTAAAAAGTGCATATTTATCATCACATTTACCATCATATTTTACTATTTATTATTTTATTAAGCATTACTACTAATATTTTATTGTTTAATGTGTGCAGGCCTTGAGTAATTAATAATAAAAATAAATGAAGCCCAATTAAAGCCCAAAAGCCCAAAAAGTCCACAAGCCCACATGCAAAATTAATTGTAGTAATTTAGAAGTTTCTACCTTATCTAACCTAATCTAAACCTAGATTTTAAAATCTAAGGGAGGAAGAGGAAGGATAAAATAGAACTTCTAATTGCAAAAAGGAGGAGGAAAAGGATAAGATGGGCTTCTACTTAAACCTAGTTGCTTGCACCAAGGATAAAGATAAAAGGGGAGAAAAGCTTAAAAATAAAGGGAACAAATCCTTTTCAAATTTGAATTTTTGATAACTTGCATCCCAAGTTATCTCGAGTTCTCACAATAGAGGGTTTGTATGCAGAATCTAGAAGAAGACGCCCAGATAGACGGACCAGAGGAGGCCACGCAAGAAAGCACGTGGCCATTGGCTGCGCTATTGCCGCGAAAACGCGGCCATAGCCGCGTTTCCGCGGCTATTTGGATAATGTTGGTGACGGTCTTTGTGGGAGAGTTGTACTGGGACTCTATATCTTATATCCCCTATAAATACCCCTGCAGAGCAACAGAGAAGAGCAACTCTCAGAGGCTCAAATTTAGGTTTCCTTTAGATCCTCTTTTCTTTTCAAATTTCTTGTATTTTCGTTTTTGTTATTTTGAAGAAGAAGAAGAGCTTTGTAATTGGCCGGTGACATCCAATAAAAAGGTTCTTTATTCTTTTTACTTTTCTTGTTTTGTAATTCAATTTATTTTTCTGCTTTCGCTTATTTGTTTTTCTTCTTTTATTTTTCATGCAACCTTTCTTATTCATAATAAAAAATAAAATAAAAATAAAAATATGTTTAACTAATTAAAACGTATAGTTTGCTAATCTCTGGATCAACCCTAGTTTAGTTAAAAGATGAATTGATTGGTATCTATTATTAAAAACCCTAGGATTAAAATTGGTTTTCTTGAAGATAAATTAATAATTGAGTTTAACTAATTTAAGTTGCACTTCTTAAATGGTTATTCATAGTTCATATCTAAATACTTTGATAGCATAATGTTAAGTAGACTTTTCTTATGCTATGCTTTGAAATTAGGATGAATTATAATTTGATTTTTATTAGTGCACATGAATTAGAGTTTACAACATTGTTATTTATCTTTCTTAATTCTCAACCCTAGGGTAGATAAGTCTTTATTCAATATGATGTTTATTCTTTTAGAATAATACTTTGGTTGTGATAGATGATTAGTAAACTATACTTCTAAAACTATTTCTTACAATCAATATCCCTTTTTTTCAAGCTAACTGTTAGAGAAAATCGTTCCTAAAAGCTTCCATCGCATCTCTCCCTGTGGATTCGACTCGCAAAGCCCTTACTACTGCGGATATATTGTGGAAGACAGAGACACGCATCCATCCAGATAACATCCTTCTAACTCTTAAACTATATCTCTATTTTTTCCTAATTAAAATTTTGGCGCCATTGCCGGGGAGGGAACGGTACGATATTCTCTAAAAAAAAGCTATTTATTTATTTATTTATTTTTCTATTTGCAGAATCTAATAACAGGAAAATTAGCTGCAGCTAAGGATATATAGCAACTCTGTGCCTCTACCCTAGAAGGCAGAGCAGCAGAGCCTACTATCTAGCCGCGCAAACACGGCAATAGCCGCGGATCCGCGGCTATAGTAGTGAATTACTGACTGAATTGTTTGCAGGTTTCTGCAAATTGCAAGTTCTGTTTCCTGCTCTAATAAGTTATCTTTGTGATCACATTGCATACTGCTAACTAATTAACAGTAACCTATTAGTTGATAAAAAAAGATTCGACCTTGCATCATAGGCACGTGTCTATTTAATTTTTTTTAAATTCTGTTGAAGAGTACTGGAGACAAGGTACGTTTGCATTGCATACAGACTAGGAAGCACCTTGACTGATTTACTACTTTTGAGTGAATACTTGTCTATTGCTTTACACGTGCACTAAATCACTTTAAGGGCAAAAACCATAAACAAGATAAGGTGGGAATTTCATCACCCTTCCTTGGCCCACAAATCATCTCCGCCACACTCACAACCCTAAGCCTAAAATAAAAATTGACTAGACGTTGGCCTTAGGTTAACTCGGACTCATTAGGAGATTAGATGAAGAAGGAAGTTGTTCGGAATTAACTCTTGCCAAATCGGTACCTAGGAAGGGGATTGACGGCCAAAAGCCCGAAGATTGGTGGTTACTTAATTAAGGAACGTCTTTGACGGATAACCTCCCACCAACCCTGCCACCTACCTAGCCAATTAACTTGTGGTTAAGGTCGGCAATATACCTCCTAAAGACAGTCTAAAGTTAGGAGTCGTCTAGGTCCAGGTTTACCCTAACTTAGGTTAGATTTTTTTTCACTCCTTTTTGTTTGTTTGCTTATTTGTTTTTCTTTGTTTGTGTGATATGGCTTATAACAATAATTCTTTCAATTTTAATGGTAATCCATATTACACCCCTACCTCTTTTTCAGATATTACCAACCCGACATATCATAACTTTAACCAATCTAGTGTGCTGGAGTGGTCTTATCAAAATCAATATAACCCATGTCCCCAATCTTATGACCATAATTTCTAAAACAATCAATGGGGATTCACCTCCCCTAAGTCTAATTTCAACCAACTTGTCCTCCTTATCCACCTTGTCTACAATATTTTCAAGATTCGTACTCACAACCACCAGTTCAAAATAGAAAACCATCAATCTTGGAAATGATGGAAATGAGTATGCGTGAGTCCAAGCAACAATCACAAAATAGAAAACCTTCAATCTTGGAAATGATTATGCGTGAGTCCAAGCAACAATCACAGAATCTGACAGACTCACAATTTCACCACGAATTTCACAACAACACTTCATCTTTTCAAGTCCAATCACAACAAAATGATGAACCAATCGACTATGAAAAGATGCTTGAAGCCATGACTCAGGCTAAAATCGCCCGTAGTCATGACATAGATCTAATGGTGCAAACTCTCCATTCTCACCATTTGACCATTTCTGATGTCGCTAACCATTCTGTTAGAGCCAAAGAGTCATCTTGTTTTGAAAAACACGATTCCATTTTAGTACAATCATTTGAACTTGCCCAAACTCCAAACTTTGAAAATGACAGTTTGGCAAGTATTCATTTCCTGAAATAGAACTTGAGAATGAATATGATCCTGAACCTCAACTTAATGATTCAATTTTACTTCCTAATTCAATAATGACTCCGGTGTCTTCACCTGATTTCAATATTTTTTCCGAGTCAACATTGGATCCTGTGCCAATTCATCATGAAATTGAATCGCCAATCTTTTATGATCATCATATTGAACTTGACCAATTTCATACTTTTGAAAGTCCTATTGACAAATTGGCTAGTTCTCATTTTTATGAAATTGAACTCAATGAGAAATGTGACCTAGATTCTCAAATTTGTGATCCAGTTCAAATTTTCAAATCAATATTGACTCTTGTTTTGTTATCCGATTTGAGTAATATTTTAGAGTCAGTTTTGATTCACACACATGTCATTCTTGAACTTGAATCACCAATATTAAGTCACATTATATTGTGGGAAAATGAATGTGGACTTGAGTTTCAACTTCTTGATTTGGACCCACTTCGTGAACCAAGCTCGACTCCTGAACCTTTACTTGACTTAAGTTACTTTCCTGAGTCGGTATTAGTTCCCGTACTTCCTAAGTCCAAGTCAATCATTCTATCTTTTCACACTCCATTTTGGGACAAGGCGGTTGACAAAATGACTCCGAAATTAATTATAGAATTTGAAAATTAGATGGGGTTAAATTTTAATAAAAAATGTTCATACATACATCATTTTAGTGGGGTTATATAAGAGAGATTTCTGGTGCGTTCCTCCGAACTCCACAAAAATTTGATTGAGCCGCATTTCGTGGACCAATCAGACCACCATCAGAACCACCACCTTGAGGTCAAATTTTGCTTTCCCTTTCTTCTTTTTCATGCATACATGCATTCATTCATACATTAAGGACAATGCATGAGATAGGTATGGGGGAGGATTTACTAACATACTAACATAGGTAGATACTAACTAAAAAAATTTAAAAAAAAAACTTTTTGAAAGACTTATCTTTTGAAAAAAAATCTAAGTTAATCTTAAAAATTAGGAAAATCATGATTAGGATTTCTAAAAACTTGGTCGAAATAAAATAAATTGTTGGATTTTTTTAGGTATAGGAAAAAAATTGAATAATTAATTAATATTGATTTTTACCTTAATGAAATGTGCATACCTAACACACTTACACATCTAGGATTCTAAGACAAACACTCTTGTGCCTTATAAAAAAATAATATAAAAAATATAAAAAAATAGAGTTCACTAATTAAGCTGGATACATGTGCCTCAAGAAGCATACGTATTCACGCCTAAAGGTGATTTTATAAATAAAGTCCTTAGTTTTGTGGCCCAATTCACTCGAATCCTTAAGTCCGTGGGGTGTTTTCGCACCCGGTGCCCTAAAACCGACCGGTTTGGGAGCCACCGACATTAGGCTCGATACATGGGTGGATTAGAAAGCCTAAGAAAACTAAGAAATTTTATCTATATATGTACTAACACATCTAATAGTCAATTAGTTAGGTATAAGGGCCTCAAGAAGCCTTTATACTTGCACAAAAAAAATTAGATGAGTTATACAAAATATATAGGTATATATATTAAAAAAAATTTAAAGAGGCATAGGAGTCGAAGTTAAAGAATCCCTAGTAAAGATTCATGTTCATAAGGATGCATATGACTTAGGGTAACGAAAGAGACTATACAAAAATTCAATTTTAATCCTTACCTAAAAATTGATAACAAATTATTGTATAAAGACTAAGTTCAAGAATGAATAAAAATGATAATTCTAAAACTTATAGATTACTTAGTCTCTTCAATTATATTTCAAATATTTCTTTCCTTTT
Source organism: Agave tequilana (assembly GCA_038442645.1). Taxonomy (NCBI): domain Eukaryota; kingdom Viridiplantae; phylum Streptophyta; class Magnoliopsida; order Asparagales; family Asparagaceae; genus Agave; species Agave tequilana. The sequence continues at coordinate 41,290 of JAVJIF010025675.1, read as the reverse complement.
TCAAAATAATGTAAATAAATAATTAAATCACTAACATTCTTTGTCTTTTATGGATTTTGTGGGTGTAATCCGCTAAAAACCCTCACGAGACAACACTCGTCCTCTAGGGTAACCTAGAGATTTAACGGCTTGTTGCACGTGCTAAGTGCAATCGTGATTCCTACGAAAGTGAGTTAAGATAGATTAGTTTCTCTTTTCCTTTTTCTTTTTAAATTTTACTCGAGGACGAGCAAAAAGATAAGTGTGGGGGTGTGATAGGTTGTAAAAAGTGCATATTTATCATCACATTTACACTCATATTTCCCTATTTATTCTTTTATTAAGTACTACTACTAATGTTTATTGTTTAATGTGTGCAGGCCTTGAGTAATTAAAAAAATAAATAAATGAAGCCCAATTAAAGCCCAAAAGCCCAAAAAGTCCACAAGCCCACATGCAAAATTAATTGTAGTAATTTAGAAGTTTCTACCTTATCTAATCTAATCTAAACTTAGATTTTAAAATCTAAGGGAGGAAGAGGAAGGATAAAATATAACTCCTAATTGCTAAAAGGAGGAGAAAAAGGATAAGATGGACTTCTACGTTAACCTAGTTGCTTGCACCAAGGATAAAGATAAAAAGGGAGAAAAGCTTAAAGATAAAGGGAACAAATCCTTTTCAAATTTAGATTTTTGATAACTTGCTTCCCAAGTTATCCCGAGTTCTCAAGATAGAGGGTTTGCATGCAGAATTTAGAAGAAGGCGCCCAGATGGACGGACCAGCGGAGGCCATGCAAGAAAGCACGTGGCTATTGGCTGCGCTATTGCCGCGAAGCTATTTGGATAATGTTGGTGACGCGTCTTTGTGGGAGAGTTGTACTGGGACTCTATATCTTATATCCCCTATAAATACCCCTGCAGAGCAACAGAGAAGAGCAGCTCTCAGAGGATCAAATTTAGGGTTTCCTTTAGATCCTCTTTTCTTTTCAAATTTCTAGTATTTTTTTTGTTATTTTGAAGAAGAAGAGCTTTGTAATTGGCCGGTGACATCCAATAAAAGGTTCTTTATTCTTTTTACTTTTTTTGTTTTGCAATTCAATTATTTTTCTGCTTTAGCTTATTTGTTTTTCTTCATTTAATTTTCATGCAACCTTTCTTATTCATAATAAAAATTAAAATAAAAAAAAATATGTTTAACTAATTAAAACTTATAGTTTGCTAATCTCTGGATCAACCCTAGTTTAGTTAAAAGATGAATTGATTGGTATCTATTATTAAAACCCTAGGATTAAAATTTGTTTTCTTGAAGATAAATTAATAATTGAGTTTAACTAATTTAAGTTGCACTTCTTAAATGGTTATTCATAGTTCATATCTAAATACTTTGATAGCATAATGTTAAGTAGACTTTTCTTATGCTATACTTTGAAATTAGGATGAATTATAGTTTGATTTTTATTAGTGCACATGAATTAGAGTTTACAATATTGTTATTCATCTTTCTTGAATGTCAACCCTAGGGTAGATAATTCTTTATTCAATATGATGTTTATTCTTTTAGAATAATACTTTGGTTGTGATAGATAATTAGTAAACTATACTTCTAAACTATTTCTTACAATCAATATCCTTTTTTTCCAAGCTAACTGTTAGAGAAAATCGTTCTGAAAAGCTTCCATCACATCTCTCCCTGTGGATTCGACCCGCAAAGCCCTTGCTACCGCGGATATATTGTGGAAGATAGAGACACGCATCCATCCAGATAACATCCTTCTAACCCTTAAACTATATCTCTGTTTTTTCCCAATCAATTTGCAAGGAAAGGAGAGGAAGGGGGAGTTGTCGGGGATTGCGCCAATAGGGATTGCGCTGACACATCTTACAATCTCTTGCTCGGATGATCATGGATCCATGCCAGCTGGATTGTCCCCTCCACTTTGCACCGGTGCTTTAAATATATGAGAAATGATGTTGTGGTTTGAACGATATTCGCTGAAATGCAACCGTTCAAAGGAGTGGGGAATTACATCACTGATTCCTTACTCTACCAGGAGAATAATGAGCAAGTGAAGAGATTCTTGCCAGATGACATTGACAGTGGCAATGAGGCGGACTCAGAATCAGAAGAAGATGCACCAGCTACCTTTAGCATGGAACCAATTGTAGCGTATCTAGATGATCTTGATTGTAATAACCCTGCCAAAAATGAGGGCGAGTGGGTCCTTAATGAAAATATTGCTTTTAATTGCTCTTTTTGTCTTGAAGATGTATTTAAATCTGTAGATATTAGTTCCTTGCACATGCCTCTGCCCATCTCAAAAATGGTATGCATATATATATATATATATATATATATATATATATATATATATATATATATATATATATATATATATATATATATATATATATATATATATATATATATATATATATATATATATATATATATATAAGACAATGAAGGGCCTGTCTTCATTGTCCCTCTTTCTAAAGGGACAAATCACCATTTGTATTTGGTAGAGGCCAAGCTCGGGCCACGACATTCAGGGAATCAAACGATGACTTGGAACCCTCATAATTCTTTCATTATGCATGGTCAGCACACTGCATAATGAAAAGGATGGGGTACAACTTGAATCGTGGGGGTGGTTTAAATTTTGGTAAAGGGCGGCATATCCCTTTACAATCTTTTGTACCAGAAGGAAAACCAGCCAACTATTATGACCGCACAATTAGGGGCTTGAGATATGTCACTCCATCTCCTGAATCAAGATTAGAATGTGAAGAGTCTCTACCATTACAATCATCAGACTCGTCCAGTAGTGACTCTGATATTAGTGTGGAGGTAGTATTTAAGAAGCTCTTTACCAACATGATGTCAATTAGTCAGACGGAGTAAGATGAAGACATCGAACCATTCGGCACTGATCTGTGGGCTCAACAACTTAATCTTTAATGTGATAAGCATTTCGAACAATGCGAGCCTCTGACCGAAGATAAAATAATCCAAATCGATGTTGTAGGCTAGCTAAAAATTATTGAAGACAAAGCCTTAGACGCGAACCTCGCAGACGCAGAGGTCGCATTCCAGCGTCAGACGTGAACCTCATGCCAAACGCGAGGGTCGCGTTTTAATCTAAATGTAGACCTCGTGTCCTTTGTCAAATGCAGAAGTCGCATTCCAATCTCATATGTGAACCTTGCAGTCTCTGCCAAACGCGATGGTTATGTTGTTCTTTGAGACTCAGACCTCAGAGTCGCGTTTTAACATTGAAACATGAGCTTGTGTAGCTTCGTATTTCAATACAAATGCAAGCCTGAGAAGCTTCATGTTCAACTTCAGTGAGCCTGTGAGCTCCGTGATCCAACACAGACGCGAGCTTGTGAGCTCCGCGTCTCAACATCAGAGGGAGGTCCGCGTCCAGCACGAGACCTGCATTTCTACTGTAACTGACAGCCATAAACTTGACAGTTACACCCCATTTTATCTCCACATAATGGGGAATAACTTCTCATTATGAAGTGATTTAAGGGATTGGTTACACCCCTCCCATTATGGAGAGATTTAAGGGGTTGGTTGCACCCAGGAATCCTCTATAAATAGTTATGAATAGCTAGAGGAGAAAGAGGGTGTTCAGAAGGAGAAACTCAAGAAGCCATAAGCTGGAGAAGGAGAATCCCCAAAAAGGCACACTTTATTTTTGATGCTTGAAGCTGGATAACTATGTGGCTGAAAGGTAAGCACAAGGCTACTGAACACACATTATGTTATAGGAGAAAACTCTATAAACTTACTGAGTTCAAGTTGAGTTTCTAATCTCTTGAGATTTTAGCAACTGATTAAGGTTTCATACCTGACCAGTGTGCTCCCAACGAGACCAAGAAAATTTGAAGATCAAGCTTCCAGTTTGGCTGGTCAACAGAGAATAGGAATCACTCTCCACCGCTACACGAAGAACCTAATATTAAACAAAGAGGAGATCCAACCATTCTTCCCTCTTTTGTAATCGGATTATTGATCCATTGTAATTTTCTTTATATTCAAATAAAAAATTTACATGCTTTAATTTTTTTGAGAAAATAAAAGATGGCGACTCTGCTGGGAAAAGTTTTCTCTATCAATGAGAAAGCTGTAGCGCAAGCCAATCTCATGCTTCTCGGATCAACCGTCGAATCGCTCATCATCGAATTCAACCAAGAGAAGTTCGAACAACTTCTCTCCTTGGACTTCATTAGCCCCAAAATCTCAAGTAAGACTCGCTTTCAAGTCTCTTTGAAGACTTCTCAAAAAGAAGCCCATATACTTTTTGACAAAGCAAGTGGCTCAACCTCTCTTGAGGTTCTGACATACTCCCGTGGAGCTAACATGGTTTGTGGCAACGTCTCTCAAGAGACCCGCAAAGCCAATATCTTGGCTCATGGTCAACACAGTGGCGAAGGCCAATCTTGCTACTGAACTCCTTCCAAGGTTCAGCAAATTCAGTTTATAGGGGGTTCGCATCAACTCCTGTGAACCAAGCGGATTGCTGATCATCGATGAAGTTGTCGAGCTCACCATCAATAAACAGAGGCTGAAGACAGCATTGTTGGCACCAAATGCGAAGCTCACATTCAGCCCCACATTTCTGCAACAAAACAACATGCTCGCATTTACGAACTGCGCATTTCAACACCAAAACGCAAAGTTCGCGTCCAGCCTCAACTTGTGCCAAAGCACGAGGTCTGCATCTCACTTCAAAAACGTGAGACCTGCGTTCATCCTAAGGCCGTGCCAGAACACAATCTTTGTATTTTAATTCTAAAACGCGAGAGTCGCATTCAGCAGCTGACAATGTCAAAACACGACCTTTGCGTTTCTCTTCAGAAGCGCGAGACCCGCGTTAAGTAGAAGGCTGCGCTAGAATGCGATCATCACATTTCACTTCAAAAACGTGAGGTTTGCGTCTAGTCCCAATGATGCCAAGTTCAAATGTGTACTGAGAAGCTCTCACTCCCATAGGTTCGAGGTTAGTTCTTCAGATACCCCTACAATGGATCTGAGAGACTACCTGGTGAGAAAGAGGAGTGCTCATCAAGTTGCTCCTTAGTGCCATTGTGAGCAGTTCATCTCGGCGGTGTTCTTTGATTATCACTACAACTTTTAAATGACTAAGCCGTCAATTTTTAGCCTATTGTCAAAGGCTTCAAACTTAAACTCTCCCAAGAGATGGCGATCTCGCAAGAAGAAGTTATTCTCTGACGCTGAGTACCCAGAGGTGACTTCCAACATGGTGGGTCCAAGTACCACACCAAGCAAGTCGAAAGAGAAGCAACTTGCCTTTAGTTTTGATGAGTTGATGAGTCAGATACTGAACGTTTCTCAGACTTGAAAGAAATACTGATTGAGTCTGAAGAAATTTACGAACATACTCGGATCCGAACCAGGGAAATTGCCCCAATTGACTATAATTTGTCAGCTAAAGGGAATGAAACAGACGATGAGCACTCTGCCATCGTGAGATCCCATTCATCTAACTCTTATAAGGAGACAGAAGCCTTCGCGTATATGGCTGATATTCGAGAAGAGATAGCCAAAAAATTTGAGGAGCAAGCTCGAGTGCAACAAGCACAACACGAGATGTTTTAAGCCCAACAAGAGTCTATCAGCGATCTCAAGAAGATGATACCTCTTTTGCTTAAAAAGTCAAAGTAGAAGATAAAGAGTCCGAAGACTAAAGCTTCTTCTCACAAAAGCAAGGGTAAAAAGAAGAAGGGTGAAAACTCTACCTCCGAACATTCTAATTACAATTAAAACAACTTTGGATAAGAAAACCTTAAGTCTTCTTCTAAAAACCAGAGAATTCAGAAGACAATCATGCCCAAAAGATGAACGAGCTTGAGAAATGCCTGGAGGCTATCTAAAATTGAAGCAATCTTCAAGAAGTGGGGGTGGTCAGACCATACCCGATCGAGTGGAATTCAGCTCCATATCCTCCCAGGTTCAAGGCACCGAATCTGCACACCTTCGATGGCAAAGATTCGTCGAACCAATATATGTACTATTTCAAATACCAAACAAAGAATATAGTATCAAACGATGCAATCATGGCTCATTTATTCATCAACACCCTCAAGGGGGTTGCCTTTGAATGGTTCATGAAGCTTCCTATCACTTCTATCAAGAAATAGACTGACCTCGAGAAGCTCTTCCTAATGCAATTCTTTGAAGATGATATCGAAGTATCCGTACCAACTCTGCTTGCTATGAGCAAAAAAAAGTAGAGTAAACCAAAGCGTTTGTGGAGAGATTTCAGAGTATGGCGCTCCGATGTTCAAGTGGTATGTCACAATCTGCACTGATAGAGACTTGTCGCCATAATCTACAAACCACGATCCTATCTCATATAGGAGTAACTCAAATTCACACCTGAAAGCAACTAGTCTTACAAGGTGAACAAGAATAAGACATAGTTAAAAGAGTAAACTAGGAAGATTGTAAGAGCATATAGCATTGAATCTACTGGGCACTGAGGTGATCTGACTTCTATGACTGTCACGTTCAACACAGTTACCTCTGAACAGTCTAAATTATTCCATCGACATTTGTCATTTCCATAGAATAAAACCCCCAAAGTACATCATGTACTACTCCAAACAAAGAAGTACTGTCCCTGATCAAGCTTAACAAAACACCACTGATCAAAGAAGTACTCCAGGGAATGATAATTTCTCTGTAAGTTTCCCACGGAGTTTATAATTCTTTAATCCCAAGCAAGATTTTAGAAGTTATCTGTTGAACAACAATCCGACGCCTCCGACGGCTAAGGGTAGAGGAAAAAGTTGGCTTCTAAGCCCAATGAAAAGTCCTCGACAACTCATCATGTTGAGGGAATAGCATGGCTAGCCCAACTCAAATGGTAGTTAGTAAAGGCATATCAAATCCGTTGATGGCTGAGTGTTCGCTAAAAATTCTACAGGACCTGATCCCAATTTTCTTCCAAATTCCCTTACCAATTTTCTTTCATGGAATGGTTGGACCACAAAAAGCTGTATTCGTCTTCCTCAATGGAATGAATTACAGATCGAACTTGTCATGTTAACATTATACCTCTGACAGTAAAACTTTCATGTCCCCAGAGGATCAAACCCACTTGTCGTTCTCTCCTACGTCCACTCAAAGTACTATTATGTTCAAAACCACACCTTTAACAGTAAACGAACTCTTGTTAAGTTAACATCACACCTCTAACAAGTCATTTCCTAATCTCTAGTGGAGTTCATCAAGTTAACACTAAACCTCTAACGATAAAACTTCAATAAATTCCTAATGGGTCTAATATCCTCTTGTCATTCTCCTCAATAGAATGACAGGTCTACTTAAATTGCTTAAATTACAAAATCTAATTACTATTACGTTAAACATTACACCTCTAACAGTAAATTTCATTCCCCAGGGAAGTCAATATTTGTCACATTAATAGTTACCATTGATAACTCGTTTCCTAAAATCTCTACCAAAATTCTCTATCAATTCCCTTCCATAGAATGGTAGATCCACAAAAATTTGTACTCAATTCCTCAACGGAATGAATTACAGATTGAACCCGTTAAGTTAACATCACACCTCTGACCAAACTTGCTAAAATCGCAAGATAAATCTCGGTCAAGTTAGCATCAGACCTCTGACCAAACTTGCTCAAATCACAAGATAAATCCCGATCAAGTTAATATCACACCTCTGACCAAACTTGCTCAAATCGTAAGATAAATTCAGGTCAAGTTAACATCACATCTCTGACCATACTTGTTCAAATCGCAAGAGAAATCGCGGTCAAGTTAACATCACACCTCTGACCAAACTTGCTCAAATCGTAAGAGAAATTCCGGTCAAGTTAACATCACATCTCTGAACAAACTTGCTCAAATCTCAAATCATAAGATAAATCTTGGTCAAGTTAACATCACACCTCTGAACCAAATTTGTTCAAATTGCAAGATAAATGTCGGTCAAGTTAAGATCACACCTTTGACCAAACTTGCTCAAATCGCAAGACAAATTCCGGTCAAGTTAATATCACACCTCTGACTAAACATACTTTGATTAAATTTCAAACTTATTTCACTGTTAAGTTAACATTACACCTATAACAGTGATATCCTCGATTTTTCTAGCGAAATTGAGACTTTCAAATACTAAGTAAAATATCACATCTCTAGCATTCATTTCATTGTTATGTTAAACACTACACCTATGACAATTATCTTCTTGCGATTTCCTCAGCGAAACTGAGACTTTCAAATGCTAAGTTAATATCACACCTCTAACATTCATTTCATTGTTAAGTTAAACACTACACCTATGCAATGATCTTCTAGTGATTTCCCCAACAAATTTGAGACTTTCAAATGCTAAGTTTATATCACAACTCTAGTATTCATTTCATTGTTAAGTTAATACTACACCTATGACAATGATCTTCTCTCAATTTTATCAATGAAATTGAAACTTTCAATGCTAAGTTAAATATCATACTGTTCGGAAGAATTAATTGTATTGAAAGAGGGTCTAGAGTAAACCGTTGATTACCGTGTACCGATGATCAAGAACTTCGAATGTGTATGTAGGTTTACTTTGCTCCTTCCGAATCTCCGTTCGTAGCATAAGCTAAGACGGGTCGTATCCACAGGGAGGGTTAGCGATAGAAGAATTCAGGGTTTGTATTGAAATCTTCGAGAAGAAAAATGAAGGTTCTTTTTTGTTTTAAGAAATGGAAATAAAACGATGTAGAAGGTGAGTGGAAAATCATGGGTGTTTTGTAAAAGAAAAGAAGAAACGAGAATAAAGATGGAAGGAAAACGGAGAGATTTGAAAAGAAGATGTTTTCAGAAGAGAGATTTTAAGAATGATATAAAGAGAAACCATGACTAACTAACATTATAATTACTAACTTACTACTCTCGTTTGGTGATGCATGCCTCATATTGATTCATTGGCAATGGTATGTCTTGCTTTTCCAAGTCCTTGTGTTGTCCCATGTCGAAGGTATTTCTCATCTAAGCTAGTTGCCTCCTTGAATCATTGGCTCCCTAAATAGATTTTCAACAGTGGAACAAGGATGGTCACTTTTAACAATGCTAAGAAACATACAAGATTCATTAGTCCATCAAAGATATAATAGAGCGAGCATGAAATAAGAAACTTGCAAGGTAGTCATTTGCATAGTGAAGTGCTCCATCTTCATGTTCCATCACGGTACTTGTTCTAAAGATAAGGCTCTAAGTGAGGCTCACATGAGCCATATGGAGGGAGAACTTAGCATTTACAAAGAATATAAAGCAACTCATCTTCATTGGGAGAGATATAGACTTGTAATTTGCAAGACTTAAAAGAAGAAAGTATCCAAAGAATCATATAAGTTAGCAATCACCCAAGAGTTAGTAGTTAGTAAAATTAAAGGTTAGTTAGTCATGTTAATGAATTAGCTAGACATGAAAATAAAGAACAAGAAACAGTTCATTGTAGAAGTTTAAAATAGAAGAAAGTAAAAGCTTAAAGAAAAATAATGCACTAGAACAAGAGAAGATGAAGATTGAAAGCTCGATCCTTGTATTGCATTGTGACCGTCTCCAATTACAAAGATTGCTCACTCTCACTCTCTCTCTTCTGGATTCTAGAAGGAGAAAAAGAAAATTACATAAGAGACTAAAAGAAAACCTAGAGAAATCCTAACAATTTCCCTATAAACAATGCTCTTTTCTCCTCTGATTACAGAGGCCCTAGGGGTCTATTTATAGTCTTTATGAGAGGAGGCCATCCCACTTCAGTCTTCGGATGAAACGCTGAGGTAACGACCTAAAGATTGCCGCAGACCCGCGGCATAAGCCGCGTTTCTGCGACTGTTTCTTGATCGCTGCGCTAGCGGATTTTTATGCCTTTCTGTTGCATCTCGTATCCTCAGTTGGATCTTGTAGAAACTGAGAATTGTAGGATCTATATAACAAGCAAAACAATACTAGAGGGGGGGTGAATAGTGTTATTTAAACTTTAAACAAATCACTTGCAGAAATTAAATAATCACAAGAGATTAAGCACAGAAAAACAAACGCAAACAGCGGAGAGTTATCCTGGTTCGGTCCTTGTGACCTACATCCAGTCCCCAAGCAAACGCTTGAGATTTTCCTTTACTTTCCTTGTGTACACCCTACAACAAGTGCCTTGTGCACCACTTGACAAACACCCTTTGCCAACGTGCACAACTTCTCTTCCACCAAGAGAACACGCCTTGTACAATCTTCTACACCCAAGAAGACTCCTTGTACAACTTTCTTTGAAATGAATACAATAACTTCCTATAGCCTTGATAAGGATCTGTAGTGGACAAGGTTCTGTATAGGAAGGTTTAACTTCAGAATTCTTCACAAGAGGAAATGGCTTTTGGTGAAGAAAGAAGTTGCAAATTTCAGTTTTCAGGATTCTGGAAATTTTGGCTTTGGAAATCTGATTGAAAGAATTAGTGAATGGCCTTAGGAATAACTTCTCTATATATAGATGTAGACTAGGGTCAGTTAGGGAAGTTATGGCATCAATTCAGACAATTTAAACATTTGAAAACGTTGCCAAAAGAATCAGATAAGAGAAACTGTCCAACAGTCAGAAACTGCTTATAGTCGACTAGGATACTGGATTAGTCGACTAGGCTAGGCAAAAGTTCACTTATTAGTCGACTAGGTAAGATTGTTAGTCGACTAGGGAAGTGTCTGTTGGAAACAAAAGTTTCTGGATAACTGAAATTAGTCGACTGTAACTAACTGGTAGTCGACTTAAAACTGGATTAGTCGACTGGATAAAAAGGGTAGTCGACTAATTTTGTTTCAGAAAAGAAACAGAGAGTTGGATATTTTTTGTGTCAAAGATTAGTCGACTTGGAAATAGGGTTAGTCGACTAGAGTATCTGTTAGTCGACTAGGAAGAAAGTCAAGTCGACTAATTTGGCTTACAGAGTCCAAACAGAGAGTTGAGAGTTTTTGTTCTAAGTGGACTAGTCGACTAGGGCTATATATCAAGTCGACTACATTGGGGTAGTCGACTATATCACTAGGGTAAGTCGACTTGGGAAGGGATTTTTTGTGTGTAAGTAATCAAGGCTATTACAAAACTTTCTACGTTACACAACAACTTCCACAAACACCCATAAGCATAATAAACTCCATCTGAGGTAGAGCAAACATCATGTAGTAGTCGTGTTCGTCCATCATCAAAATCTAGTAATTGGAGAGGCGTCAACATCTTGAACTTGTCAGGTTCCAACATTCTCCCCCTTTTTGATGATGACAACATATGTCTATGATGGCTCCCCCTGCAACAAAACTCCCCTGCAGTAACTAAGTTATATATAAAAAAAAATTTTGTCCCTGCAGAAAATGTTAGGTTGCACCTGCATGATTATATGTTAGTATTCATAACATATATATGTCAAATAGTGTCACAATTTTGCACAACATGCAGAATTTTCAGAATATACATACAGATACACATAGATACACAAAGATACACATATCACTATATACAAACACAGATACACATATCACAACATAAAATTCTCACATAACATAACAGAGTTTTACATAACAAGTTACAAACATAACACAAAGTGATAACAAACAGAGTTTTTACATAACAAGTTACAAACATAAACATAACACAAAGTGATAACACATAAACACTTAACATTTCTCCCCCTTTGTCATTAACAAAAAGAGAAGATACATAGGTCTGAAACATAAACTGACATAGTCTTTAAAACAGAAAATACAGAATAGTTCTTCAAAAGCAAAAGCAGAGAAAAAGACACTCCAACGTCAATAGCTTCAATCTTCGGATCGGGAGGAGGAGGCGGGTGATGGATCTTGAGAAGACTGATTATGGCTGATTGGGTAGACTCAATGGATTGCAGCCTAGTCATCATCATAGATTGATTCTCAAGAATGCGAGAGTGAGAATCCAACAAAGTTTGTTGTTGAGATTGAAGGGATGCTATCTGGGCGGACATGGAATTATAGAAAGCATCGGCATATGGATTTGGTTGAGTTGGAGGAGGATCGGGTTGTGAAGATGTAGATGGACCATGTGGAGGACTTGGTGATTTAGAAGGTGGTTGTTGGGGTTCATTAGAAGGAAACTCAGGTAGCTTCATCCTATTAATGGCAGCACGATCAAAGAACTCAAAACTCTTGACAACAGTCTCTTCAGAATCAAGATCAACATTATACTTCCGAAAGATTGGAGTGAGAAAGGCGCCAAATGGTAGGTGAGAAGAATGATACTTGACCATGGTGTCAAATATGATTTTAGCCCAATTAACGTCATGTCCAGCCATAATAGCATAGACACAGGACGATAATTCCTTGAGTAGTAATTATAACTACCAGTCTTAGGGCAGATGTTATAGGAAAGGATTCTACCAATTAGACGGGGAATTGGCTTAAGCTTGTTGTTGGACATGGGTGCCCTAGGTTTTCTCCTTGGTCGACTGAATCTCGGTTGGAAGGAGAGAATGAGGGATTATTAGGGTTTTGGTGAGTTAAAGAAAGAAATGAAAGGTTAAGATGAATCCTAGATATAAATCAATGGATAGGATCAAAAAATAATTGATATCGGATCCTTAACTTAAGTTATTGGGTCAGGTTTGAATCAAAAATCTGAAAACAGAAAAACAGAAATTCACAGTTTTAGTCGACTTACAGGACAAGGATAGTCGACTAATAATAGGTCTAGTCGACTGTAAATTTACTATAGTCGACTAATTCTGGACAAATCAGAGATTGAAGTTTCTGTTTGTTGCAGGAGTCGACTAGGTAATATTTCAAGTCGACTAAGACTTTTATAAGTCGACTAATAAGAGTTATAAGTCGACTAACTTGCATAAAAATACTGCCTTTGAAAAAATCTAAGAAATTGTTTAAAAATCTGAAAAATTACAAATACCAAGATCTCTTCTAAATTTTATAAAGATATCTTCTTTTAGTGGTTTAGTTAATATATCAGCAACTTGATTATCAGTTGATATGAAATTTAAAGAAATATCACCTTTTAAAGCATGATCACGTAAAAAATGATGTCGAATATCAATATGTTTGGTACGTGAATGGTGAACTGGATTTTTAGATAGATTAATAGCACTTGTATTATCACACATAATAGGTGAATTTGTGAGAGTCATGCCATAATCAAGTAAGGTTTGTTTCATCCATATTATTTGTGCACATGCAACACTAGCAGCAATATATTCTGCCTCAGTTGTTGATAAGGACACGGAATTTTGCTTTTTACTGAACCAAGATACTAGTGAATGTCCCAAAAAGTGACAAGTACCACTAGTACTCTTCCGGTCAGATTTACAACCAGCAAAATCAGCATCACTATAAGATAATAAATCAAATGTGCATGACTTTGGATAAAATAAACCATAGTTGACTGTGTTATTTAAATATCTAAAGATCCTTTTCACGGCTTTAATATGTGATTCCTTAGGATTTGACTGATATCTAGCACATAAGCATACGCTAAACATTATATCAGGTCTACTAGAAGTAATATAAAGTAGAGAGCCAATCATACCTCTATAGAGTTTTTGATCGACATTCTTACCACTTTCATCTTTTTCCAAAAAGGTAGTTGTACTCATGGGAGTATTCTTGTGACCAGAATTTTCCATACCAAATCTCTTTAGAAGTTCCTTAGCGTATTTGCATTGGGAGATGAAGATTCCATCCTTCATTTGTTTGATTTGAAGACCGAGGAAGTAAGTGAGTTCGCCCATGTGGCTCATCTCAAATTCATTCTGCATAGTCTTAGAAAATTCTTGACAAAGATCATCATTAGTAGAACCAAATAATATATCATCAACATAAATCTGAATTATTAAGATATCTTTATTAACATTTTTGATAAAAAGAGTTGTATCTGCACTTCCCATTTTAAAATCAGAATTTAAAGAAAACTCTTTAATCTATCATACCAAGCACGGGGTGCTTGCTTTAAACCATATAAAGCTTTTTTAAGTTTGAAAACATGGTTAGGAAATTTTTCATGTTCAAAACCTGGTGGTTGTTCAACATAAACAGTTTCTTTAATTATTCCATTTAAAAAGGCACTTTTTACATCCATTTGATATAATTTGAAATTCATGAAACATGAAAAAGCAAGTAATATACGAATTGATTCAAGTCTTGCAACAGGAGCATAAGTTTCATCGAAATCAATACCTTCTTCTTGATTGTACCCTTGTGCTACTAACCTTGCCTTGTTCTTAATGACTTCACCGGCTTCATTGAGTTTGTTCTTGAAGACCCATCTTGTACCGATGACGGGATGATCAGTAGGACGTTGCACAAGATCCCACACATCATTTCTCACAAATTGGTTCAACTCTTCTTGCATGGCGATTATCCAAAAATCGTCCTCACATGCTTCGTTGATATTCTTCGGTTCAATGATTGAAATGAAGGCAATTTGTGTCATGTAGTTCAACTTGGATCTCGTTTGAACGCCTTGATTTATATCTCCAATTACCAAATCTTGTGGATGATTCCTTACTTCAGCATAGGCTTTCGGTAACTCGGTAGGAATTTCTTCATCCTTAGACACGTTAGTATCAACAGAAGATATAACAATATTATCTTTAGGAGAATCTATAATATGATCATCATCATGTGGAGAAGCATTAGAAACAAGTTTAGTCAAGGATTCATCAAATTTAACATGTAAAGATTCTTCAATTGTAAAAGATTTTTTATTAAAAATTCTATATGCTTTACTATGAGTAGAATAGCCAACAAAAATACCTTCATTGGATCTAGCATCAAATTTATCTAAAGCATCTTTTGTATTTAATATAAAGCATTTACAACAAAAATCTTAAAATATGAAACTTTTGGAATCCGATCATGAAACAATTCATAAGAAGTTTTATTTAAAAATGGTCGAATAAGAACTCGATTTAAAACATAACAAGCAGTAGCAGTTGCTTCAGCCCAAAAGTATTTTGGTAAGTTACTATCCATAAGCATAGTTCTAGCACATTCTTGCAAAGTCCTATTCTTTCTCTCTACAACACCATTTTGAGGAGATGCTCTAGGAAATGCAAAATTATGTGTAATACCATACTTATTACAAAAATTTGAAAAAGATTCATTCTCAAATTCTCCTCCATGATCACTACGAATAGTGACTATGTTTAGAGACTTTTGATTTTGAATTCTTTTACAAAAACTTACAAATTCATCAAAAGTGTCATTTTTATTTTTCAGAAAAATCACCCATGAAAAAACGTGAATAATCATCAACAATGACAAAAACATATCTACTCTTGTTTAATGAAGAAACACGAGTAGGACCAAATAAATCCAAATGCAATAATTCTAAAGGTCTTTTTGTAGAAACCAAATCTTTTGATTTAAAAGAAGATTTAACTTGTTTTCCTAATTGACAAGAATCACAAAAATAGTCCTTTTTGAAAGCAATTTTTGGAAGACCTTTAACTAAGTTAAATTTTGAAATCTTAGAAATAGTTTTCATATTCAAATGACCAAATCTTTTATGCCATAAAAAATAATCATTATTTGAAGCAATTAGACATAAATTTTCATTTGAAGACATGCATGCTATTGACAATTCATATATGTTATTATTTCGAAAACCTTTAAACAAAATATCTTTCATATTAGCATCATAAATAAGACAAACATCTTTTTCAAACACAATTTTATAACCCTTATCACATAATTGACTAATACTTAATAGATTGTGTTTTAAACCACTTACCAAAAGAACATTTTCAATAAGAGGTTTTGAAAGATTACCAACAATGCCGGTTCCAATAACTTTTCCTTTGTTATTGTCTCCAAAGATCACTGTACCTCCTTTTTGATTTGTACGGAAGACAATAGTTGTATATGTCCGGTCATGTGTTTGGAACACCCACTATCAAGTATCCACTTTTCTTTGTTAGGTACCTATAAGATAAAACAATAAATATGGTACCCATCATGATAGGGTCCGAAAAAGATTAGCCTTTAGGAACCCAAATCCAATTGGAATTTGGTTTCCATTTGTTAGTATAAACATAATTCTTAGAATTACACACATCATGTATAAAAGATGCAATATAAACATTCTTATCAATATTATTTAGATTCTTAGGAACCCATATATATTTGCATCTACTTCTTTTTGAAATATCATTTCTTTTTACAAAAGAATTGTATGGATTATGAACATGTGTAGATTTTACAAAATTAGTCTTTGAAAAACTAATACCAACATGAGTAGTCTTATACATGTTATCTTTTGAAAAACCAAGACCAAAATGGTTGTTAGACATCTTTTGAGAAGATAATAACATATTTAAACTTTCTTTTCCTTTATTAAATTTATTTACATTTTTCAAAAGATCTTCATACTTAACTTTGAAACTTATCATATCTTTATCTAAAACATTAATTCTAGAACTTAAAGAAAAAATTTCCTTTTTAAGTAAAGCATTCTCTTTTAAGAAAACTTCATTGTCTCTTTTTAAAGATACAATAACTTTTTCAAATTCTTCTTTTTGAGAACTAAAAGATGATGTTTGAGAAACAAGAATTGAATTATCATTAACAAGTTTTTCATTTTCCTTTATTAAAACTTTATTTCTAATCTTTTCAGTTTTGAAATTACTATAAAGTTCATTAAAGGCTTCTAATAAAGCATCATAATCTTGTACCTCATCTTCTTGGGCCATGAAGCAAATATTGGCGGTTTCCGTTGCTTCTTCTTCGTCCTCAGAGGAAGATGAGTCGCTATCATCCCATGTTGCTTGAAAGGCCTTCTTATTCTTGTTGAACTTGTTGAATTTGTTGGACTTGTTGAAAGTCTTGAAGTGTCCTTTTGATTTCATCAATGGACAATCCTTCTTCATGTGGCCTGGTTTGTTACACT
The DNA here is from genome assembly GCA_038442645.1 of Agave tequilana. Lineage (NCBI taxonomy): Eukaryota > Viridiplantae > Streptophyta > Magnoliopsida > Asparagales > Asparagaceae > Agave > Agave tequilana. Next base: position 24,351 of record JAVJIF010025675.1, on the reverse strand, counting down.
TAAAACAAGTAGTAGTATCGTTAGTATCTTTATTCTTATTATACTTACCTTGTTTTAAGAACCTTTTGAACTTTCTTGAAAGCATGGCCATTTCTTCTTCATCTTCATCCGAATTATCTGTATCTGAAGTTGCATGAAAAGCAAGAACTTTCTTCTTGGATTGATGTTGTTGTTCGTCCTTCTTTCTTTCTTCTATTTGCACTTCATATGCCATTAGATTACCGACTAGGTTTTCTAATGTCATGGTGGAGAGATCGTTTGCCTCTTCAATGGCGGTTGTCTTCTTCTCCCATTCCGGTGTGAGTGCTCGAAGGATCTTACGGACTCGTTCAACTTGAGTGTAGTCCTTTCCAAGGGATGCAAGAGTGTTGGTGATGTCGGTGAACCTTGTAACCATTTCGGATATGGTTTCGTTCTCCTTCATCTTGAACAATTCAAATCTGTGGACAAGAACAGAAATTTTAGATTCCTTAACCTTGTTCGTACCTTCGTGTGTTACCTCGAGTGTATGCCATATTTGATGTGCAGAGGTTGATGTAGACACACGGTTGAACTCTTCTTTGGTTAAGGCACAAAAGAGAGCGTTCATCGCCTTGGCATCCAGATTTGCATTCTTCTTTTGTTCTTCACTCCAAGCGCTGTAATTGGTTGTAGGCTTTGTGTATGCTGCTTCTACAATGTTCCAAAGATCGTAGTCAAGTGACTGCAAGTAGATCTTCATTCTACACTTCCAGTAATTGTAGTGGTTCCGTCAAAGAGCGGTGGACGTTGTGTAGAATGCCCTTCTTTGTATTGGGATGATGGGAACTCCGTTGCCATCCTTGTATGGTTGTTTGCCTTGAAACCTGCTCTGATACCAAATGTAGGATCTATATAACAAGCAAAACAACACTAGAGGGGGGGTGAATAGTGTTATTTAAACTTTAAACAAATCACTTGCAGAAATTAAATAATCACAAGAGATTAAGCACAGAAAAACAAACGCAAACAGCGGAGAGTTATCCTGGTTCGGTCCTTGTGACCTACATCCTGTCCCCAAGCAAACGCTTGAGATTTTCCTTTACTTTCCTTGTGTACACCCTACAACAAGTGCCTTGTGCACCACTTGACAAACACCCTTTGCCAACGTGCACAACTTCTCTTCCACCAAGAGAACACGCCTTGTACAATCTTCTACACCCAAGAAGACTCCTTGTACAACTTTCTTTGAAATGAATACAATAACTTCCTATAGCCTTGATAAGGATCTGTAGTGGACAAGGTTCTGTATAGGAAGGTTTAACTTCAGAATTCTTCACAAGAGGAAATGGCTTTTGGTGAAGAAAGAAGTTGCAAATTTCAGTTTTCAGGATTCTAGAAATTTTGGCTTTGGAAATCTGATTGAAAGAATTAGTGAATGGCCTTAGGAATAACTTCTCTATATATAGATGTAGACTAGGGTCAGTTAGGGAAGTTATGGCATCAATTCAGACAATTTAAACATTTGAAAACGTTGCCAAAAGAATCAGATAAGAGAAACTGTCCAACAGTCAGAAACTGCTTATAGTCGACTAGGATACTGGATTAGTCGACTAGGCTAGGCAAAAGTTCACTTATTAGTCGACTAGGTAAGATTGTTAGTCGACTAGGGAAGTGTCTGTTGGAAACAAAAGTTTCTGGATAACTGAAATTAGTCGACTGTAACTAACTGGTAGTCGACTTAAAACTGGATTAGTCGACTGGATAAAAAGGGTAGTCGACTAATTTTGTTTCAGAAAAGAAACAGAGAGTTGGATATTTTTTGTGTCAAAGATTAGTCGACTTGGAAATAGGGTTAGTCGACTAGAGTATCTGTTAGTCGACTAGGAAGAAAGTCAAGTCGACTAATTTGGCTTACAGAGTCCAAACAGAGAGTTGAGAGTTTTTGTTCTAAGTGGACTAGTCGACTAGGGCTATATATCAAGTCGACTACATTGGGGTAGTCGACTATATCACTAGGGTAAGTCGACTTGGGAAGGGATTTTTTGTGTGTAAGTAATCAAGGCTATTACAAAACTTTCTACGTTACACAACAACTTCCACAAACACCCATAAGCATAATAAACTCCATCTGAGGTAGAGCAAACATCATGTAGTAGTCGTGTTCGTCCATCATCAAAATCTAGTAATTGGAGAGGCGTCAACATCTTGAACTTGTCAGGTTCCAACAAGAATACGTTTGGATCTTTTCAGACTTGGGCTTTTCTCTTGTGGGCTTCTTAAATATTTCTTTATTTCCTCAAAAATCACAATTGTTGGGCCTCTTTCTCCATTAAACATTGGACCTGAAAAAGAGAGAAAAAAGCAGTAAAAATCAAATATTTATTCAGATAAAACATAGCATGGTGGTAGAAAATGATGCATAAATGACTCCAATCACACCCCCATACTAGCTTTTGCTCATCCCTGAGCAAAATAAGCAAAAAGAAAAACCTAACTAAATTATTACACCACTTTCGTAGGTGACACGATTGCACTGAGCTCGTGCGACAAGCCGTTAAACCTCTAGGTTACCCTAGAGGAGGAGTGTTGTCTCCTGAGGGTTTTTAGCAGATTGCACCCACAAAATCCCAAAGAAAGAGAAACAAAGAGTTAGTATTTTCGAAAAACATTTTGAAAGAGAAAAATATTTGAAATATAATTGTAAGATTTAAGTAATCTATAAGTTATAGGAAAACTAGATTTTTCATTCATAAACTTAGCTTTTATTCAAAAATTTGTTATCAATCAAAGTAAGGAGTCAAATTGTACTTCTCAACTAGTCTATTACTTTACCCTAAGTCATATGCACCTTGTGACCATGAAAATTTGACTAAGGGTTCATTAACTCTAACTTTTATGCCTTATATATATATATTGTGATATTATTCCTTAGTTCTATTAGGCTTTCTAATTTGCCCATGTAACAAGCCTTTAATCGATGACTCCCAAACCAAACGGTCTTAGGGCACGGGTGAGAAAACAACCCAAGGACTTAAGGACTCGAGCAAACAAGGCCACAAAACTAAGGATTTATTATATGAACCCCTTTTAGGCGTGAATACTTATGCTTTATTAGGTACAAATACCCAGCTTAATCAGAGGATTTATACATATTTTTCTCAAACTTATCTAAACATCTTTCACATAAATACTAAGGCTTACTTAGGCCAAAGCACCTAGCTAATCAATAATTAGATTTGTTCATCTTTCATAGATTTTTTTTAAATTTTTTTTAAGGCATAAGAATCTTCGTTTTTTGAACCCTAAGTGTGTAAGTGTATGAAGTATGCATATTTCATTAAGGTAAAGATCAAGACTAAATTACTTTGACAAATTATCTTCCTAACTCTAAAAATAAAAAAATAATCTTATTTTAACCAAGTTTAAGAAATACTAATTTTGATTTTCTATTCCTTAAAATTGACTTAATTTCTTACAAAAATATGTCAAAATATTGTTTCTATTTTCAAAAAGTTTTTAAAAGTAAAGAAAATGTTAAATTTTTTTTTTTTAAAAAAACCTAAGTTATGTTAATACCCTCCCCCACACCTATCTCATGCATTGTCCTTAATGTATGAATAATGCATAAATGCATGAAAAAGAAGACAGGGAAGGAAAATACTATCTTAAGGTGGTGGTTCCGGTGGTGGCTGATTGGTCCACGAAATGTGGCCCTATCGACTTTGCATGGAGGTTGGAGGAACCCACCAGAAATCTCTCTAATATAAACCCACATAAATGATGTATACCTGAAGGATTTTTATTAAAAATGACCCCATCTAATTTCCAAATTCCATAATTGATTTCGGAGTCAATTTTGTCAACCGCCTTGTCCCAAATGGAGTGTGAAAAGATAGAATGTTTGACTTGGACTTAGGAAGTACTGGAACTAATACTGACTCAGGAAAGTGACTTAAGTCAAGTAAAGGTTCAGGAGTCGAGATTGGCTCAGGAAGTAAGTCCAAATCAAGAAGTTGAAACTCAAGTCATATTCAGTTTCCCACAATGGAATGTGACTTAATACTGGTGATTCAAGTTCAAGAATGATAGGTGTTTTTTATCAAAACTGACTCTAAAATATTACTCAAATCGGGTAACAAAACAGAAGTCAATATTGATTCGAGAATTTGAACTGGATCACAAATTTGAGAATCTAGGTCACATTTCTCATTGAGTTCAATTTCATAAAAATGAGAACTTGCCAATTTATCAATGGGACTTCATAAAATTGGTCAAGTTCAATAAAATGATCATCAAAGATGGGTGATTCAATTTCATTATGAATTGGCACAGGATCCAATGTTGACTCGGGAAAAAGATTGAAATCAGGTGAAGACACCGGAGTCATTATTGAATCAGGAAGTAGAATTGAATCACTAAATTGAGGTTCAGGATCATATTCATTCTCAAGTTCTATTTCAGGGAAGGAATAACTTGCCAAACTATCAATGTCACTTTCAAAATTTGGAATTTGGACAAGTTCAAATGATTGTGCTAAAATGGAACCTTATTTTCCAAAACAACATGACTCTTCGGCTCTAACAGAATGGTTAGTGACATCGGAACTGGCCAAACAGTGAGAACGTAGAGATTGGACCATCATATCAATGTCATGATTATGAGCGTTTTGAGCCTGAGTCATGGCTTCAAGCATCTTTTCATAGTTGATAGGTTCATCGTTTTGTTGCGATTGGTCTTGAAAAGAAGAAGTGTTGTTTTAGAATTGGTGACAAAATTGTGAGTCCATCAGATCTTGTGATTGTTGTTTGGACTCACGCATACTCATTTCCAAAATTGATGGTTTTCTATTTTGGACTGGTAGAACTGAGTATGAATCTTGAAAATATTGTGGACAAGGTAGATTAAGAGGACAAGTTGGTTGAAAATTGGACTCGGGGGAGGTGAATCCCCACTGACTCTGTGAAGAGTTGAAATTATTCTGGAAATTATGGTTATAAGATTGGGGGCATGGGTTATATTGATTCGGATAAGACCAATGCGACACACTAGGTTGGTTAAAGTTATGATATGCCGGGCTAGTAATATCTGAAAAAGAGGTTGGTGTGTAATAGGGATTACCATTAAAATTGAAAAAATTATTCTTATAAGCCATATCACACAATAAAACACAAACAAAGAAAAAAATAAACAAATAAGCAAACAAAAAAGAGAAAATTTTAACCTAAGTTAGGGTAAACCTTTGACCTAGACGACTCCTAACTGGTTAGACTGTCCATAGGAGGTATAATGCAGACTTTGACCACAAGCTAGTCAGCCAGGTCAGGGCAAGATTGGTGGGAGGTTATCCGTCAAAGACGTTCCTTAATTAAGTAACCACCAACCTTCGGGCTTTCGGCCCTTCATCCCTTCCTAGACACTGATTTGGCAGGAGTCAAATTCCAACACCTTTTCCCCTTAGGATAATCTCCTAATTGAGTTCGAGATGTCCCTAGGGCCAACGTCTACTCATTTTTTATTAAAAAGCTTGGGATTGTGAGTGTTTGGAATCTGATTTTGGGCCAAGGAAGGGTGATTAAATCCCCACCTTATCTTTTGTTGGGTGGTGCCCTTAAGATCAGTTTGTGCAAGTGTACAAGATATGCAAACAAGATTCGCTCAAAGCGATGTAAATCAAACAAGAGATGAGTCCTATTCTAAATGCAATGCGAACGTACCTTGCTCCAGCACTCTTCAACAGTAAAGTAAATGAATTGAAAAGACACGTGCCTAAAATGCAAACGTCTAATCAATTTTTTTAACTTTTTCAACAAATGTTTTACTGTTGTTTATTAGCAGGCTCCTGGTGATGGAATACAAGAAATAAAGTCTACAGAAAACTATAATTTTGCAAAGCAATCAGCCCTGCAAAAAGCCAGTCAGTAGTGAACTCCTTTTTGCCGCGGATCCGCGACCAGAGCCGAGGAAACGCGACAAACCAGAGGGTACTTGGTCTTCACTTTCTAGAATAGAGGCCCAAGACCACTTATATGTTACTGCAATCTTTTTTCCTACTTTCGCTGACCTGTAACCTACAACAGAGAAGAAAAATTCGTTTTAGTTCCAAAAATTCAATAAAAACTGTTACCTCCCCTGCAACGGCGTCAAAAATTTGTTTGGAAGAATTAATTGTATTGAAAGAGGGTTTAGAGTAAACCGTTGATTGTCGTGTACCGATGATTAAGAACTTTGAATGTGTATGTAGGTTTACTTTGCTCCTTCCGAATCACCGTTCGTAGCATAAGCTAAGACGGGTCGTTTCCGCAGGGAGGGTTAGCGATAGAAGCATTCAGGGTTGTATTGAAATCTTTGTGAAGAAAAATGAAGGTTCTTCTTTGTTTTAAGAAATGAAAAATAAAACGATGTGGAAGGTGAGTGGAAAATCTTTGGGTGTTTTGTAAAAGAAAAGAAGAAACAAGAATAAAGATGGAAGGAAAACAGAGAGATTTGAAAAGAAGAAGTTTTCAGAAGAGAGATTTTAAGAATGATATAAAGAAAATCATGACTAACTAACATTATAATTTACTAACTTACTACTCTCGTTGGGTGATGCATGCCTCATATTGATTCATTGGCAATGGTATGTCTTGCTTTTCCAAGTCCTTGTGTTGTCCCATGTCGAAGGTGTTTCTCATCTAAGCTAGTTGCCTCCTTGAATCATTGGCTCCCTAAATAGATTTTCAACAGTGGAACAAGGATGGTCACTTTTAACAATGTTAAGCAACATACAAGATTCATTAGTCCATCAAAGCTATAATAGAGCGAGCATGAAATAAGAAACTTACAAGGTAGTCATTTGCATAGTGAAGTGCTCCATCTTCATGTTCCATCACGGAACTTGTTCTAAAGATAAGGCTCTAAGTGAGGCTCACATAAGTCATATGGAGGGAGAATTTAGCATTTACAAAAAATAAAAAGCAACTCATCTTCATTGGGAGAGATATAGACTTGTAATTTGCAAGACTTAAAAGAAGAAAGTATCCAAAGAATCATATAAGTTAGCAATCACCTAAGAGTTAGTAGTTAGTAAAATTAAAGGTTAGTTAGTCATGTTAATGAATTAGTTAGACATGGAAATCAAGAACAAGAAACAATTTATTGTAGAAGTTTAAAATAGAAGAAAGTAAAAGCTTAAAGAAAAATAATGCACTAGAACAAGAGAAGATGAAGATTGAAAGCTTGATCCTTGTATTGCGTTGTCACAGTCTCCAATTACAAAGATTTCTCACTCTCACTCTCTCTTTTCTAGATTCTAGAAGGAGAAAAAGAAAATTACATAAGAGACTAAAAGAAAACCTAGAGAAACCTGACAATTTCCCTATAAATAATGCTCTTTTCTCCTCCGATTATAGAGGCCCTAGGGGTCTATTTATAATCTTCATGAGAGGAGGCCATCCCACTTCAGTCTTCAGATCAAACGCTGAGGTAACGACCTAAAGATTGCAGCGGACCCGCGGCATAAGCCGCGTTTCCGCGGCCGTTTCTTGGTCGCTGCGCTAGCGGATTTATATGCCTTTTTGTTGCATCTCGTATCCTCAGTTGGATCTTGTAGAAACTGAGAATACGTTTTGGTTCTTTTCAGACTTGGGCTTTTCTCTTGTGGGCTTCTTAAATGTTTCTTTATTTCCTCAAAAATCATAATTATTGGGCCTCTTTCTCCATTAAACATTGAACCTGAAAAAGAGAGAAAAAAGCAGTAAAAATCAAATATTTATTCAGATAAAGCATAGCATGGTGGTAGAAAATGATGCATAAATGACTCCAATCACATACCTCTAGCATTCATTTCACTGTCAAGTTAATCCTACACCTATGATAGTGATACTCTCAGTTTTCTCAATGAAAATGAGATCTTCTGGTGCTAAGTTAATATCATACCTTTAGCACACATCCTTATCAAGTTAACATCACACCTCTGACAATTTAATTTGTTTAAATCATAAAACTAACCCATCATGTTAACATTATATCTCTGATAGTAAAAATCTCTATGGATCCTCAACAAATCCAATTCCGTTCGTCATTCTCCCAATAGAATGGCATGTCCACTTAAATTGCGTAGATCACAAAATCTATCGCGTTATGTTAACATCACACGTCTAACAGTAAACTTTCATTCCCAGTAAAGTTCTAGTCATGTCAACACTAGACCTCTGACAATAGACTCTGACATAATTCCAGCGGATCAAACTCTACTTGTTATTCTCATTTACAGAATAGCAAGTCTACTAAACTTGTTCAAATCACAAGTCTAGATCCTACTGTCAACTTAACATCACACCTCTGACAGTAACTCTCTCAAATTCTCCCAGTGAAGTTATTTAACTTACTAAGTTATATCACATCTATTAAAACTCTTTACTTTTCTCAGTCTAAGTTTCTAGTAAAAAAACAGACATGATTCAAGAGCTTTGAGCATGACCTTTGGTCTCAAGCACAGGGCCGCATCTCAAACACCAAGCTAGAGCCGTGTCTCAACATCAAATGAAGATTGCGTCATTTGAAGTCCACGACATCCGAGTCTAATGACAGGCGCGTCCAATACGACATTCGCGAGAGCCATATCTTCTCTCTTCAAATACAAGGAATATGTCTCTGATTCTGTAATTAGTTCCACTGGTGATCACACACGTGCGTTGCATGTTTTCATATCATATGTGTCACATTTCTATATTTTACTTAAATAAAACTGTGCTATTAATGTATTTTAATGTCCAGTGGCGTGTAGGATAGTTACGGAAGAAAAGAGAAAGAATGACAAATTTATCCATTAAAATCCAGAAGTTCAAAAGAAAAGGGATCGATTCAAATGTAGATTTTGTAAAAGCTATCTTATCTAAAGACCAAGTATATCAGATGAGATAAATATCAATTAAAATTAAAGCAAAAATAGACTTTTGAAGACCCCAATCAATTTTACTGAAGATAAATGGATATCTCATTAATTCTAGAAGACAAGTTAAAAATTTGAGAGGATAAATGGATAGAGTTGATCAATGGATGAGATGAAGCAATCATATTTGAAGATAAGAAGGAAATCCAAGTAAATTCGGAGTTTTAAATCAATTTAGACTCAGATTCAGACTGTATACATTTTATTATTTTAATCATAACATTCGTTGCCAAAATTCAAATCTGATGATTGAAGATGAACTAAAAAGAAGACTTAAAAGGCTACAATTATTATGTTTATCACTCTTCCAATTCTATTATTTGATAAGTGATATTCAGTAATCAACATGCCAATAAATTGCAGATCAGAATTAAATTTTCACATAAAATTTTGGATAAATCAAATCAAGTTTGGAGATAAGGGGAGAATTTAAATTCAAAATAGCCTGCTCCCTTATCTCTCCATTCATCTTATCTCTCCACTCATCTCCCCTATCCATGTCTACCCTATAAATGCCGCACACATCTGAGGCAGAGGAAGGATCAAGCAGAGAGTAGAGTTAGGCTATTCTATAGTTTGTAACTTAGGTTTTTTTATTTTCTTTATGTAATTTTTGTTTTATTTATGTAATTAACAGGAGAGGAGAGTTTCATGGGGGAATAAGAGCAAAGCTTGTACTGAAGGTGACATCGGTGTAAGTAAGTCTTTCCTTTCATTGTTATTTGAATCAAATCAAAGTTTCTTTTTTTTTATTCTTGTTTTGGTTGCTTTCCTCTTTTGTGTTTGTGAATCCAAATGACTCCGATAACCTGGAAGTTACCTTGCCCTTGCAAGTGTCGTTGATGGCTTATAGTGATGGATAGCCATTCCTATAGTACTGTAGCTTGCCTCTTCATTTTGTAGTGTAAATCGAAAATGGGGAAGATCATATTTGTCAAACTTTACTCTCCTTCAAACAAAGGTACATCGTCGATACGGGTCAAAGGTAAGCAGGCGCCGATGAGGTAAGTAAGTATTTTTTAGGGTTTAACTTTATTTCTTTTAATTTTTAGTTTAGATCACCAATATCACTATCTCTCAACTTTATTCATTATTTTTTACTTTCTTTGTACAAAATAATTTTCTATTTTTCTCCACCTTCTCAACCTACGACTTTCTTAATAATTTAACATAACTTATTTTCTTTTCTTTTAAAGAACTGAAAGAAGAATTTTAACCTTTTTTGTGGACTAAAGAGAACTTACAAAATCTTTCATCGCTAGTTCCTCCATGTGGATCATGACCAGCATAGCCACTTGCTATAATGGTAATATTAAGTACTTTCACTTTTGCTCCGTATTCATGAAATTCTGTATTTTCTGTGTGCAGGTTCCAACTCAATCAAATTTTGGCGTCGTTGTCGCGAGGGATGGTAAGTTATTCTCTTTTTAAATTTACATTTTTGGTTAACTTTCTTCTTATTTCTTGGTGTATAATGATAGATATCAAGAAAACTTTTGCTGCATTGGACATATAAGTAGCCCTGGACTCTGCTCAAGAAAGCAGAGCCTATAAGCCCTCAAGTTTACTGGATTCACGCGACAATCTGAGTGAACTACTAACCTATATTTTTTGCAAGTTGGTTGAATTGCAAAGTTAAACTTCTGTAGCTATTTATTTTCTAGTTTAATTCACTATACATACTTTCTAACCTCAACAGTAAATTGATGTTTATTAAATGCTAAAATGGTTTTAGAGTTTGCATTTAGGCACGTGTCTAATTCGTTTACATTTTACATACTGTTGATAGTGTCGGAGCAAAGGTATGTGTGCATAGCATATAGTGTAAGAATACTTTTAAATTATTTATATCGCTTATGTGTTGCTGTTCATGTACACGTTGCACTAAATTGATTTAAGGGCTTGTCTGATAAACAAGATATGGTGGGAAAGTCATTACCCTCTCTTAGCCCACAAATAATCTCCTCATTCACTAACACAAGCCTAACTAAAACTAAGTAAACGTTAGACCTAGGGACATCTTAGACTCAATAGTAGACTGACCTAAATAGGAAGTTGATTAGAATTTGACTCCTACTAAATCGGTGTCAAAGGTTGGAGATTGATGAGGCGAAACCTCAAAGAACAGTGGTTTGGCATAATTAGGCCCGTTGCTTAGGCACGGATACCTCCCACTGATCTTGCCCCTACCTGGCCGATTAACTTATGGTCAGATTCTACAATATACCCCCTGTGGATAGTCTAACCAGTAAAGAGTCGTCTAGACCTAAAATCTACCCTAACTTAGGCTAGATTTTTCTCTTTTGTGTATTTGTTTATTTTTTGTTTGTTTTTGATATTTCTTGTGTGATATGGCTTATAACAATATTTTTTTCAATTTTAATGGTAATCCATGTTACACTTCGATCTCTTTTGACTCGCATATTACCAACCCAGCAAATCATAACTTTAACTAACCTAATGTGCTGGATTGGTCTTATCCGAATCAATACATGCCCCAGTTTTAATACTATGAATAAGACTGGAATAATTATCACTAATCTTCACAGAGTCAATGGGGATATAACTACCCAAGCATATTGTTAACCACCATTCCAACATTCAGCCTATAATTTTCCTAGTTATGATCAACCAATAGAAGAAAAATCTGAGGCTATGAAAATTATAGAAGCCATGATTGAGTCCCAAGAACAAAGCAAAAAATGATGGACTCATAATTCCCACAATACTCCCAAATACAAGATCCTTACTCCATGTTCCAAGTCCCACAACAAGAAGAAAAATCTATGGACTCAGATAGGAATATGAAAACCTGATTTAGTTCGAAAATATTTTTTTCCAATCTATCGGTAGGCTAGAAGCACAATTGAGTCATTATAACAACATAGTGAAAGATAGGAATGAGGAAACTCTACCTAACACATGTTTGACCATCTCGATTGCCCTAACCATATTGATAGGAACGAAGAATCTTGGTATCTTGGAGACTTTGATCAAGACTCACTTTCATCACACAAATTTGAACTTGACCAATTTCAAACCTTAGACAAATTGGAAATTTTTCCATTCAATGAGATTGAACTTGAATGTGAATGTGACTCCGATCCCCAACCTTGTGATTCAATTTTGATCTTCGAATCTATGTTAATTCCGGTATCCTCATCTAATTTGGACCAATTTCTAGAGCCAACATTTATTCTCGTACCCGTAGATTTAGAAATTGAATCACCAATTTTGAATAGTCATATTCTATTGATGGGTAAAGAATGTGAATTTCAATTATTAGATTTGGACTCAACTCTTGAATCAAAACATACTCTTGAATCCAAAGTTAATTTTTCTGAGTTGGTATCGGTACAAAACCTATCACTCTTGAGCTCAAGTCAATCATTCCACCTAGTCACATTCTTTTGTTGGACATAGGTATAGACCCTGATGACTCTGTGATGATTTTTCAAGACTGGTCATGTAAAGGGAATAAGTTTCATGATAAGATCTTTGATGATCATATTCATATTAGAGATTGTAAATATGTAAATAGAAAAAAGGTCAATAAAGGTGGGTTCCATGACCACCACATTATCTTAATTGGGTAGCAACGTTTAGCCCAATCCGACCACCACCGGACCACACCTTAAGATAATATTTTTCTTTCCTTTCTTCTTTTTCATGTGTTTATGCATTCATTGAGGACAATACTTGAGATTGGTGTGGGGAGGGTTTATAACGTAACATAGGTTTTCTTTTATTTAAAAAAATTAACATTTTCTTTGCCTTTAAAAACTTTTAAAAAGAGGAACAATATTTTGACATTTTTTATAAGAAATTAAGTCAATTTTAAGGAATAGGAAAATCATAATTAGTATTTCTTATACTTGGCCAAAATAAGATTATTTGTTTGATTTATAGGGTTAGAAAGAAAACTTGAAAAATAATTTAGTCTTGATCTTTACCTTGATGAAATATGCAACTTTATAACACTTACACACTTAGGGGTCAAAAACAAAGATTCTTATACCTTATTAAATATATATATATAATTATATATAAATTATATATAAAAAAATCCTCTAATTAAGCTGGGCATTTGTGCCTCATAAAGCATTTACTCCAAAAGCGGTCCATATAATAAAATTCTTAGTTTTGTGGCCTTCTTTGCTCGAGTCCTTAAGTCCCTGGGGGTGTTTTTCTTACCCGGTGCCCTAAGACCATCTGGTTTGGGTGTCACCGACTAAATTCTCATTACAAGGTTAGATTAGAAAGCCTAATATAAAATTAAGAAATAATACCATAAAAAATATAAAAAAAAATAAGGCATAAGAGTTAGAGTTAAAGAACCCCGAGTCAAAATTTCACGGTCATAAAAATGCATATGATTTAGGGTAAAGTAATAGACTAGATAAGAAAAATAAATTTAACCCCTTACCTTGAGTGATAATAAGTTTTCGATTAGAGACTAAGCTTAGGAAGTAAAGGTTATTTTTTGCTATAACTTACAGATTACTTGAACTCTTATAATAATACTTCAAAAATTTTTTTTGTCAAAATACTTTTCAAAATATTAACTCTTTATTTTTTTTCTTTATGGATTTTGTGGGTGTAATCCACTGAAAACCCTCACGAGATAAAACTCATCCTCTAGGGGTAACTTAGAGATTTAACATCTTGTTGCACATGCTAAGTGCAACCGTGATTCCTATAAAAGTGAGTTAGGTTACCTCTACTTTTTGTTTTGCTCGAGGACGAGCAAAAGATAGGTGTGGGGATGTGATCACAAACGTGCGTTGCATATTTTCATATCATATGTGTCACATTTTTGTATTTTATTTACTAAAACTCTGTTATTAATGTATTTTAACGTCCAGTGACGTGCATGGTAATTACAGAAGAAAGAGAGAGAATGACAATTTATCCAATAAATTCAGAAGTTCAAAAGAAAGGGGATCGATTTAAATGTAGATTTTACAGAAGCTATCTTATCTAAGACCGGGTATATCAGATGAGATAAATACTAATTAAAATTAAAACAAAACAAACTTTTAAAGACCCCATTGGTTTCGCTGAAGATAAATGGATATCTCATCATTCTATAAGACAAATTAAAAATTCAAGAGGATAAATGGATAGAGAGAAGATCAATAGATGAGATGAAGCAATGATATTTGGAGATAAAAAGGAAATCCAAGTAAATTTGGAGTTCTAAATCATTTAGACTCGAATTTAGACTATATACATTTTAGTATTTTAATCATAATGTTCACTGCCGAAATTCAAATCTGATGATTCAAGATGATCCAGAAAGAAGACTTAAAGGGCTACATTTTTTATATTGATCACTCTATCTCTCCAAGCTGCAGATCAAAATTAAATTTCACATATAATTCTGGATAAATTAAATCAAATTTGGAGTTAAGGGAGGATTCAAATTCAGAAATAGGCCTCCCTCTATCTCTCCACTCATCTCCCTATCCATGTCTACCCTATAAATACCCCATACATCAGAGCAGAGGGAGATCAAGTAGAGAGTAGAAATTAGGCTATTCTGTAGTTTGCAAATATGTTTTTTTGTTTTCTTTTATATAATTTTTGTTTTATTTATGTAATTGATAGGAGAGGAGAGTTTCATGGAGGAATGAGAGCAAAGCTTGTTGTAGGCTGTCTAAAAATCACTAAAGACAAGTCATCAAAAAGCAGAGGCCAACTCCAGACGCAGGGCTAATCATAGCCATCACTGTAGCGCAGAGATGCGAGGGTCGAAACCCCATCTCAGCGTTCACTGCAGCATCAAGATGCGAGGGTCGAACCCGCGTCTCAGCATCACTGCATCAAGACGCGAGGGTCAAAACCCGCGTCTCAGTGTTGCTTCAGCACCAAGGCGTGAGGGCCGAACCCGCGTCTCAGTTATAACTGCCCTCGTTATTATGTCAATTACTGCCCACATAATGAGAAAGTTAACCCCCATTATGGAGCATTTTTAGGGGGCACATTCACCCCTGAAACCTCTATAAATAGCCCCGTTTGCTAGGGAGAAGGGGTCGGTCGATCAGATAATTCTTGGAGAAGAATTCCGCCTGTGAGCTGTAGAAGCACCAAGACTTCCACCGGAAAGAAAGAGAGAGTTCAACTCTTCGAACAACTTGCTGCGTACAAGTTAATCTTTGCCTACAATCTCTTTGAGATTCCTGATTGACAAGAGCTGTGTTACTCCGTCTGCTATCCAAAGAGAGGTTTCCCAAGAGGTCCTGACGGTCACCCGGTCAACGGAAACAAGATTCACTTTCCACCGCCACACCAAGAACCCAGCATTAAACAAAGGGAGATCCAATTGTGAATACTTCCCTCCCTTGTAGTAGGAGTATTAATCTGTTGTAATCTTTCATTTGATTCAAGGAAACTTTACACGAATTTTCTCCCACCAAACAAGAGATGGCGACTCCGCTGGGGACCACTTTCTCTACTAACGAGCAAGTTGTGGCGCAAAGGTGACTCACCTGTATGGAAAAAATGGTCGAATCACTTGTCGTAGAATTCGACCAGGCGAAGTATGAAGAGTTCCTCTCTTCTGGCTCCAAGAGCTCAAAGGCGCGGGTCTACCGAAAAGTCTCTTTGGGTACTTGCTCTCAGTCCGCTTTGAGATCCTCTCAGACGCGACTAGTGAGAAGGATGTCGTGGCTAATCGCATCATGCGTACGTCCGCGCCAACTCTCCCAAGAGACTCGCATGGTTAACGTTCCTGATGTCCAGCCCGTCCATCCCCTTCCTCAGCGCCAGGTTGCCGAGGGTTCCCTTCAACCCACACGACATAACCGGAAGCCGAGCGGCGACAGAGGCGGCGTGCGCGTCAACTACAAGTTGGAACAACTATTTATCCTATAGAGATAGGATGCGAAGTTCAGACCGGCGTCTCTTCTGAACCGTATCAGACACGTGAAGTCCGCGTTTGGCAACCTAAACGTGAGATTCACCAAGCTTGCGTTTTCTGAAGCACCGCTTCCCAAACGCCAACGCGAAGTTCATGCTCTTTATCAAAGACACGAGACACGTGCCTCTGTACGCGGGACCCAGCAGCCCTGCGTGTCTCAAGCATCTCTACTCAGATGCGATAATCGGCAACGCGAGAGTCGCATCTCTTCTCACCAGAGACGCCAGACTCGTGTTTCAGAGCCGCATCGCGAGAGCTGCGTTCATGAGCCCCACGCTCAGAACCCGCTTCTCAGCTTTGCGAAGCAAGGAGAACTCTCGCAAGTTGAAAAGCCCTCGACAATCCGAGGCTAATCTCTTCTGTACCCTTTCCACAGATCTAAGGGTTATTGACAAGGAAGAGAAGTGCTAGTCGGATCACTCCACCGTGTTGCTGCGAACGGCTTATCACAATGCTCTCTGAGTGCCGTTGCAGTTCACGTGCAGAGCCAGCAGTCTAAATTTAGACAGCTGACTCTAGCTCCCCGATCAGCTAAAAGAAATCGCACCCACAGAAGGAGGACTTTCTCTCATTGAGTACCCTGAAATCACTGCAAACATGACAAGCAGGAGTAGGGAAAGCAACCTGTGGTCAGCTCTGACGAGTCTGACGCAGACCAGAAGGAGTGTACCGACATACTCGAACTCGACTGGGGTAATTCCCCCGATCAATTACAGTGCCCTGGCTCAGGCATTGAAGTAAATGACTCGCATTCCGCTATTGCAGAGTCACAGGCTTTGAACTCTTCCATAGAGAAGGAGGCCTTTATATACATGACAAATACTCCTGAGGAGATAGTCAGGCGCTTGGAGCAGCAAGCCGGTCCAGAAGGAACAATCTGAGATGATTCGTGCTCAACAGAATCTATCGATTCCCTCAAGCAGATTTGGCGCAATTGCTTGAAGACAGAGGAAGTTAACTGACAAAGTCTCCTCTAAAAAGTCTAAAGGCAAACGAAAAGAGGGAGAAAGCTCATCTTCTGTACATATGAGGAGAAAGAGCAATCTACTTCTGGCTCGTCTAAATCCTCATCTCAGAACAGACCATGAGGGGTTCAATCTAAAAGAATGAATCAATTAGAGCAACGTCTTGAGGCTCTTACTAATTAGAAGGCCTCCAAGAGCGGGAGTAGTCCGGCCATATCCAGTCGAGTGGGACCTTGTTCCATACCTCCCAAGTTCAAAGCTCCGACCGTCCAAGCATTTGACGGTAAAGGGGACCGAATCACATATCTACTACTTTAAATCTCAGACGGAGAATGTGGTAGATAACGATGCCATCCTGGCACGTTTGTTCATCGACACCCTAAAGGGCTCGCCTTTGAATGGTTCATGAAGCTCCGGAAGGCTCCATTAAAAATTGAGGCGATTTGGAGAAGCTTTTCCTGACACCGCTTCTTTAAGACACTCAAGGTCACAATGCTACTCTTTTGGCTACAAAGCAGCGAAAGGGGGAGTCCGTCAAATCATTCGTAGAAAGATTTCGGAATGTAGCACTCCGATGACCAAGCGGTATGACCCAGGTCCCCACCCTGGTGGAAACATCAGCCGCCACAATCTACAACTTCACTCCTTACCCAAATAGGAGTTGCTGAAAGCCGCATCTGAAAACATTTGATCCCGTAAGGTGAACAGCTGAAGAAATTGTCGCCAGGGTTAGGGCAGAAGAAAGCAAAACCAGACCCGAAGGTCGACAAGGCGTGGGCCAGACGCGTCCCTTCAAACAAAAAGGAAGGATAACTTGGCGACAGAGACCAAATCCCCTGTCAAACCTCAACCGGTCAAGGGGAGTGGCTCTTCAAGTCAGGCCGTGCACCAGCAAGTAGTATTCCTTCAAGGACGAACATGTTGACTCGTTGTTCAAATTACTTAACAAGAGCAACAGACTGAAGCTCCCGAAGCTAGACGTCCTGAAGAAGTCGGTAAAACCGATAATCCCAACTACTGCCTGTATCATAGGATGCTGGGACACCCCACCAAGAGCTGTTATGTCTTCAAAGACATCCTTCAGGCTCTGATTGACGCAGAGGTACTAAAACTTCATCCAGAGCAGAAGCAAGTGACGGCCATATGACGTCATTCCTCCAGTTTGGAAGACAACCTCCAACACCCTCTGGAGTAGTCCCCATCCCAAAAGGGGAATTAAGAATGATCAACATAGACCCCACCATCAGCAAGAGAAGGTCTGTACCTGTCCCCACCCCTCAGGGGAAAATTATGTGGGTTCATCCTGACCTTATGGATTGCCAACAATGGACCACTGTTACCAGCAGAAGGTCCAAAGGTAAGCAAAGGCTTTGTCCTGCAATGTGGGTGTGTGTCATTTCCCGTGAAGCGGAAACCGATGTTCCCTCACTGACTGATTCAAAGAGGAAACATAGTTCTTCACCGCAGAACCCAACCAACTTGTGGAGGAAACTCATTCGGGCCAGTTATATTTGAAAAATATGACAAAATGGCGGCAATCCCTCCAAAACCTGCTACAGAGTCAGCCAAGCCCTCCACAAACAACTGTGGAGGGACAGAAAGAGCTTTGGTTTTCTAAAGCTCTCTCAAAGAAATCGCGGAGGATCCACAACACCTTACCGCTTTGACGTCCTGACAAAAACTGGCCAATATCCCGGCCCGGATTACTCTTTATGAGCTACTGAGGCTATCAAAGTCAACCAGAGAAGCTTTGAGAGAGGCTCTTGCTGACGCTGAGATTTTCATGACACAGGTGCCGATTGAAACACGGGAGGGAAGAGTGTAGAGATTGCCTCCACGCATCCAAAATGCTCCTGCATCTTTTTACGGCAGATGATATGCAGGTTAAAGGGAAACATGATCGACCATTATACTTCACAGGGTACATCGGATCATCTGAAGTAAAGCGCATTCAGGTAGATCCAGGGTTCGCATTGAGCATTATGCCTCGCCGGGTCATGCAATATTTAGGAATTCCTACCCACCGGTTGAGCACTACCCAGACGACCATTTATGGGTTCATGCCAATGGTACCCGCCCAATGGGGAAGATCAGCTCAACGCCAGATTGGGGACTTAAAGTCAGAAGTGACATGCTACGTGATCGATGCTGACACCTCATACAATTTGTTGCTGAGACGACCATGGATTCATCATAATTCCATCGTTCCCTCCACTCTCCATCAAGTCATGAAATACATCGACGGGAGTGGAAAGGTACGAACGTTGATTGCCAAAAGGCATCCGTTCAAAGGAGTCGAGAACTATTTCATAGACTCTCTCCTGTATCGGGACTCTGTGGAAAACAAATGAGATCCCGCAACCAGAGGAGTCGGACTCTGGTAATGAAGCTGACACCGAGCTGGAGAAAGAAGAGTGCATGTGGGAATTAGATCCACTTGTAATGAGCATTATAAGCTCGATATTGATAACACCGCTAATGATGTAGGCGGATGGTATATTAATGAAGAATTAGATTTGGCTTATCTTTCTGCATTCGCTTCTGATTCAGTGCCGTCAGACACTAGTACTGAAGTGGATGATGACCGCTGGTCAGCAATGGATGCTCTAACATCATGCATGTACAGTGAAATCATCCTTCGAAACGTACCAAGATACCGGGGATGCGCAAGAATCAATATTTATGGTTCTAGTAGACAGAAAGGACAAAAAATCAATTCTTTTCGGACAAATCAAACCGAGCCGATGTTTCGTGAAGAATCAGAAAGCGAGAAGGAACCCCTCAGTTCATTCATTACGAGCCAAATGTACTCAGAGATGATGGAAAACATGGGTATGATTTGACAACGGACCTGGGTTGAACTTTGGCAAAGGAAGGAGAACACTACTCCGATCTTTCGTTCCAAAAGGGAAAACCCCTGATTATTATCATCGAACTCATAGGGGTTGGGCTATGTGTCAACTCTGATCCCATCAACCTCTGAATCTGAAGAGTCATTATGCCATACTTACTCATCGGGCACGTCATCGGGGAGTCAGATGTTGTATCAGCAATATCTTCAGAGAACTTTCAGTGAATATGGTCTCAACCAGTCACTAGAAGACAGAGATGAGAAATGATCCAATCTGATACAGATCCTTTGATCAACAACTTAAATACTCTTTGGTATACTCGCTTTGAACAGCGCGATCCACCCACGAAGGATAAGTTGCTTAGATTAATCTAGGAGATAAGGCTAATCCTAAGAAGCCCATTTTTATATAAGCGAAAACCTGTCACCCTTCGAGAAAGAAGATTTAATATCTCTTGTGCGGAATATATAGATGTTTTCGCCTAGAATTACGAGGACATGCCTGAACTTGATCCTCGAGTGGCTATGCACCGCCTAAACATTAATTCAGACGTAAAGCTAGTCAAACAACAGCAACGACGGTTCCGTCCGGAAGTAATGGAGGCAATTCAGTCAGAAGTCGAAAACTTATAAACTCTAGCTTCATTAGGGAAGAGCTACATCCTGATTGGGTAGCCATATCGTCCCCATTGCCAAAAGAACAAAGATCCGGATCTGCATTGATTTTCGCGATCTAAACGAGGCCTGTCCCAAAGAAGAATCCCCTTTCTAATCACGGATGTCTTGATTGACAATACGTGTGATTCGAGCGAATGTCCTTCATGGATGATTCTCAGGTATAACCAATCAAAAATGTATCCTGATGATGAAAAACATACTTCTTTCAGGATACACTGGGGGTATACTGCTACACCGTCATGCCCTTCGGACTGAAGAATGCAGGGGCTACATATTAGAGAGCTATGGAATACCATTTTTCACGAGCACATGCGTAAAAACAGTGAATGCTATTTGACGACATTACAGTGAAAAGTCGTGCCAAGGTGATCACTAACCGATCTGAAGGCTATCTTCGATATCATGGCGGGCACATCATTGAAGATGAACCCCACCAAATCCTTCCTGGTGGTGGCCAGCGGCAAATTCCTAGGGTTGTGGTAACTTCCACAGGAATTCATTTGGACTCAGAAAAAGTTCGCGCTATCCAGGAGATTCACCTCCGCGGAATCTCAGAGAACTTAGGGGATGGCAAGGACGATTGGCATACATCCGAAGGTTCATCTCAAATCTCTCCGGAAGATGCCACCCTTTACCAAATTAATGAAAAGGGGGGTTCCGTTCGTTTGGGACGATGCTTGCCCAACAAGCGTTCGAGGACATCAAACGTACCTCACGCAACCACTAGTCCTTACAGCTCCAGTGTCTGAAAAACCTTTCCTGATATACGTCCGAACGATGAATCATTCTCTAGGAGCTTTACTAGCCCAGAATAATGATCAAGACACGAACAAGCAATCTTTTATCTGAGTAGGACTATGATCGGGGCCGAACATCGATACAACCCGATCGAGAAGGATGTTTGGCATGGGTGTTCGCTGTTTAAAAAAATGCGACATTACTTGGTAGGCCAAATTATAAACGTCATATCAAGGGTTAACCCTTTAAGGTTACTCATGACAAAGCCATCGTCGTTAAACGGACGCCGATTGGCAAATGGGCCATACTGCTATCCCAATATGAAATGCACTTTTACCACAAAAAGCCATGAAGGGACAAGCAGTGGCGGATTTCTTGGCTGAGCATCCAGATCCGAGGGCAACCGAACTTTATGGGGACCTCCCAGACGAGGTCGCTGAAGTTTGCCTAACCCAGACATCTTTTAAAAGACAAGTGTGGCAACTGTTCTTTGACGGGGCATTGAGAACAGGCCCGAATAGACATGTCATAGAAGGAGTGGGCTAGTACTCGTCTCCCCACAGAACTATGTGATTCCTCGAGCCTTCTCATTAAACCGAGCCCTGCTCCAACAATGTAGCAGAGTACAATGCCCTTTTGATTGGAATGCGAATCGTCGATGAGATTGGCATTAAAATCTCAAGGCATATGGTGACTCTAAACTTATCGTCAACCAAGTTTGCAGGGAGTACGAAGTCAGACATGAAGATCTAGTACCCTATTATAATGCACTGTCTACATGGCCAAAAGGTTCATAAACTTTTACATCGATCATGTACCCCGCCGGCAAAACCGCATGCAGATGCAACTGGCGTCTCCGCTGCCTCTTTAGCCCTTCCAGCTGGAGTAGTAGAGAAAATACTTATCCACAGCCACGATCTGTATTGCCCAAGAATCGCTTCTGAAGATTACCAGAAGCCGATAGGGAACTGTCAAGTCAAAGAAGCTCTTGAGTCGCCAACCGGCCCAGAGCCTAGAGACTGGCGATTCTCTTACATTGATTATGTCTTGTACGGCATCCTCTGATGATACCAAGAAGCGGCTGGCCATTAGAAGGAAAGCCCCCAAATTCTACTATATGCGATTACGCGAACACTGTATCGTCGGTCGCATGACGGGATCTTGCTTCGTTGCCTATCACAAAAAGAGGCACAAGAGGTATTGAAGAAGCCCATGATGGCATGTATGGAGCCCACAATCTGGCCCAAAACTTGGGGATCGACTCCAAAGTTAGGATATTTTTGGCCTAAGATGATCTCTGACGCCATCACTTATGCAAAGATGTCATGCCTGCCAGTGCATGGTGATTTCATACATCAAGCACCAGGATACCTTCACTCTACAACTTCTACTGGCCATTCGAGATGTGGGGCATGGATGTAGTTGGCCCTATCAGCCCACCATCATCAAAAGGACATCGTTCATTTTAGCCATAACCGATTACTTCTCTAAATGGGCTGAAGCCATTCCTTTAAAGGAGGTAAAGTCATCTGATGTGATCAAATTCGTTAAACATCACGTCATAATCGTCATGACAATGGACCCCAGTTCATCAGTCAGGCTTTCCAGAGGTTCTACACTAAGTTCAGAATCCAGAGTGTGTACTCACGGCATACTACCCCGTCGCTAATGGTCTCGCAGAAGTTTTCAACAAGATCATTGGCAAGCTTCTCAAGAAATTCATCTCGAAAAGTAGCGTGACTGGGACGACAAGTTAGGTGAATGCTTAGGGCCTATCGCACAACTGTTCGAACCCCAACTAAAGCTATGCCATTTTCTTTAGTATATGGGTGTGAAGCAGTGCTTTTACTAGATCCAAATTCCATCTGTACGCATCGCCTTGACAGCCGAGATGACAAAGGAGGAGAAGCATCGACTGCGACTCCAAGAACTAGAAGCCTTAGATGTAACGTCTGCAAGCCCAACAACAAATCGAGCTCTACCAAGCTCGAATTACTAGAGCTTCAACAAGAAAGTTAAGGAGTGAACTTTTAAGAAAGGTGCCCCTGTTCTTAGCTGTCAGAAGCCTATGGTAATGACACATAAGACAAAAAAAAGTTTCAGCCCAAATGGGAAGGACCATTTATAGTAGAGTCAGTTTACTCAAATGGAGCATATCGCCTCATAACTTCAAACGGTGATACACTCATGATGCCAATCAACGGCAGATTCTTGAAGAAATACTATCCTTCAAGTTAATATTACACCTCTGATCAAAAACTCCAGATCCAAGAAAGCTTCTTTCCTTTAACTAGATCATCACAATAGATCAGTGTCAAGCTAATTGACCTCTGACTACACCATGATGTATGTGTACATATTGAGAAAGAAACAAAAGGCGAAACTTGGGTTTTAATATTGCTCTCTCATTAAACATCTGACGCCTCCGCGGCTAGAGGACAAGGAAAATGTTGGCTCTAAGCCCAACATAATGTTGGCCCAAAAGGTTACACTCTCCATTTGTTTAGAGTTTGATGATAACAAAACAAATAAGAGCTATTTGGTACTAATAAGTTTGTTTAAGATAAGTTTCAGGTTAGTACCATATTTGGAGGCCATTGCTTAGCTATTGCAAGAACTTCTAGGTCATGAAGCAAAGAAGGCATTTTGCACATCAAGGAAGGAACATAGAGAGAGGCTCTAGCAAGGCATTGCATGGCTCAAGACTTCAAGATTGCTCAAGATAATTCATTAGATTTGTTTCTAGTTTTATAGTTTTGTTAAAGATAGTGATAGGTTTGAAAGCTCTATCACACACATTTTTGCGCACATCTTATTTCCAAAAATATTTTCCTATAATATGTACAAATATTTTTGTGTACAATATTCTGGCTACAAACTCATTTTTATGTTTATATATATCTCTATTCAAAACTACTTTGTTTAATTTTAATTCTCTTCAAAATTCTGTTTTTTTGTTTTGGCCTTTGACCTGATCCGGTCGACCATCCGGTCGGCCGACCCTGTGTCAGGTCAGCCGGTCGACCGAGGTTCTGGCAGCAGTGCGTATCCATGTGCACGTTTCAACGGTCGACCGGGTGGTCGACCGAAACCTGCCTGACTGTAAGACATTTGCTCTCTGTATTTTTCGGTCGACCAGACGGTCGATCGAGAGCCGGCAACGGCTCTTATTTTTGAACGTCGGTCGACCGAGTGTTGCCGTTTGAACAGTACGGCTAGTTTTCTGAGCAGATTTGTTTTTGTCTTTTTCTTTCTAAAAAAGGGCTTAAATGATATTTACTGATCCTAATACTTCCTAATTAGCCTT